>JADRCD010229912.1:30766-50919 GCA_019843815.1 Montemys delectorum | reverse complement strand
ACCTCCAGCAGGAAGACAGACCATCAAATGAGAGGGCATCTCACAATCATAACTCTGAATCATAATTTTTCCTGTCTAAGAGAATTAAGGGAATGGAAATGGAGAAGTACCTGAGGAAAAGAAGGTCCAGTGACAGGCCCAAACTGAGATCCATCCAGCTCAAGGGGAGGTCCTAAGGCTTGATACTATTACTGAGGCTATGGAGTGCTCACAAAAAGGGAACTATCTTGACTGCACTCAGGACGACCCAACGAGCAAAGGCAGAGTCAAAGAGTCAAAGGCAGATATTTGCACCAAACCAATGGACAGAAGCAGCTGACCCCTGTTGTTGAATTAGGGAAGGTTGAATGAAGCTAAAGGAGAAGACTGATCCTGCAGGAGGACCATCAGTCTCAATTAATCTGGACCCCTGATATCTCTCAAACACTGGACCACCAAACAGGCAGCATATACCAGCTGATATGAGGCCCCCAACACACATACAGTAGAGGACTTCTGGGTTTGTGTTCACTCAACAATGATGCACCTAACCCTCCAGAGACTGGAGGCCCCAAGGATTTTAGAGGTCAGGTGGGATAGGGTGTGAGGAAATCCACGTGGAGACAGAAGGTGGGGGAGGAGGTATGGAATGTGGAACGGTTGGAGGGTGGACAGGAGTGGAGGGGATAAAATCTGGAGTGTAAAAAAAAAATAAATTAATTAAAAAAAAAAGAAATTTCAATGTGAATTTTGGCTGGGACAAACCATATCCCCAACTCAGAAGACATATATAGATTATTAATATTAGACATGGTAAAATACTGACCCATATAGGAGATAAAAACACATCAGAAAATGTGAATTTTCATCTTCTAAGTAGAAACAGATCTTCATCAAACAGTTTATATTTTTCTCTTTTTCCACAGTTATATAATGTTATTGTCATAAACATGATGCAAAAAGCAGTAGGCACTCAAGCATAAAACAGTGAACTTTTACTTATGGAGAACAGTCAAGTACACCAAATCAATACATTTCTGTAGATTATAGGTAGAATTAAAATAAATTTAGAAAATATTAGAGATGACTCTAAAAATATTTAAGCATAGGAAAAATGTAAATTGTTAGCCATCTATTTAGTTAATGATCTAAGTATTCACATATATCCAACAATATTTATAAAATGATGAATTTACAACTATTATCTTTATTTCAGGAATAAAATACAAGGGTAAAAAAAGACTAGATCACATGCTATGGTTTCATAATACTAAAGCTAAAATATAAACCTAACCCCTATCCTAAGATGTTATGCCATGTAGCCTTTTAAAAAATGAGACAAAAACCAGACCAGTCCCTACACTTTGCACAATCTTGCTTTTTCAAGTCTTGCATTTGAATGATTGCACTTTACTCATTGACATTCAAGTCTTTAAAACATTTCCTGATCTTGTAGGCCTTTTGCAGCATTCTCTAAGTTGCCTTGTAAATAGCAAATGCCATCTCATCATTTTCCTTTGCAAAGAACTTTCTAGAAGCAGAAGCTAACAGCCTAAACTTCTAGTTTTACATTCAGGATCATTGATGTAGCACTACCCTTTCTTGCTGTTATTCTGTGCATTTGTTCCGATATCATTCTGTCCAATTTCTCCTTTCTGTGTCTTCCAGTAACTTTGTGACTTTAAGTAAAATCAAGAGTTTTCCTCATAAAGTGAAGCATGCGACTACTTTCTTGCCCTTATATAAATTTTAGGCACTTGATAAACTAACAAAAGATGTACGTATGTTAATAGTTTCCTAGGTAAAAATACTTCATTGCTGTTGCTATTGTTATAATCATTCTATATGATGTTTGTTTTCTGCCCTCAATGGAAATTGGACTCCATTTGTTCATTCTTAAATTATTTTAAGCAAATATGGGGCTAGGCTTTGATAAACATTTTTTGACAGTAAATATTATCAAAGAGCTGGTAGACAATAAAAGGAAACAATTCACCAGAAGCTGATCATGAAGAATCTTCTTAGCTGCACTAGTACCTGATTATTATAGCTCCATTAAGGGACAATGGAGCTATAATAATCAAGCTAATGGACTCTGGCTTTGCTTGAGGTATAACATTTCAGTCACCCTAGTAAAGCACCTGGTGAAGGGATTGACTCAAGAAAAGAGTCACCTAAAGCTATGTTAAAGAGATAAGCAGAAGAACCATCTCTTTAATGAGATAATGTGTTTTGCCTTCCCCAAAAGCCTATCCCTAGTATAGTTTCTTACCACAACCAAGCAGTTTCCTTATGTCTTTTGCTTTTCCTCTTTCTATCTCTGTTCTCAATGTGGTTTTAACTACTAGTTCAGGCTTGACTCTTTGTCTAAGGTACTCCCTGCCACTACCTGGCTTACTTGTCTACCATATAGCTGAATGCCACAGCTTTTTGTCATCGGTTTCATATTTCTCCTCCCTATAGTGCTGCTGAGATTTATACAGCTTGCCTGCCCTGGATTTTTTTCTTTCTCTAATCATATTGTCCTCAAGCTTCCTTTTAAGTCCAATGTTAAATTCAATTTTTTTTTTTTGATATACTATGAGCCACGAGAGGGAACTCTATTTTCCTAGTTAGAAAACTAAAGAAAGTATTCTTCACAAGAAACAACTATTAAGAAATTAGGATTTTGTAGTATTTAATATATGTTATATTGTTAAATGTTATGTTTAGAGTGTGCTCATTGAAAAGTTAGCTCTGCAGTAACTTTCTAAGGTGCAGCTAGCAGGGAGGCACAGGCCTTACAAGTGGCAGAGCAGCTGGCACAGGATCCTCTCCATCTACACCTAGGGGTGACAGTAGTGGATTGGCAGCCCTCACTGCCCCTTCCCTGCAAGTGGAGAGCCTGCCTTCAGGGAGTGCTCTAACCCAGGGACTCAGTGAGATCCATCATTTTCTCTCTGGTGACTATCTAAGGCAAGACCAGCCAGGAGGCACAGGCTTCACAAGTGGCAGGGAAGCCTGGTCAGGATCCTTTCTACCTCAGACCACACCTAGGAGGGACAACAGATCCACAGCCCTCTCTGAACCTTTCCCAAAAGTGGAGATTCTGTCTCCAGAGTGAGCTCTGACCCCAGGACTTAGGACAGATCCACAGCCATCTGCACTCAGGTTTTTCCAGAGGAGAGCTGATCTTCCAGAAGTGCTGACACAGGCTTACAGACTCACAGGAAGAACAAGCTCTAGTCAGAGACAGCAAGAACATCTAATTCCAGAGATCAACAGATGGCAAAAGGCAAACACAAGAATCCTACCAACAGAAACGAAGACTACTTGGCTTCATCACAACCTAGTACTTTCACCACAGCAAGTCCTGGATACCCCAAAACACCAGAAAAACAAGATTTGGGTCTAAAATCATATCTCACAATGGTGCAAGAGGAATTTAAGAAGGACATGAATAACTCCCTTAAAGAAATACAGGTGAACATAGGTAAAGAAATACAAATCCTTAAAGAGGAAACACAAAAATCCCTTAAGGAATTACAGGAAAGCACAAACAAACAGGTGAAGGAATTAAGCAAAACCATCCAGGACCTAAAAATGGAAGTAGAAAAAGTTAAGAACTCACAAAGAGAGACAATTCTGGAGTTAGAAATCTTAGGAAAGAAGTCAGGAAACATGGATGCAAGCATCACCAACAGAATACAAGAAATAGAAGAGAGAATCACAGGTGCAGAAGATACCATAGAAAACATTGATGCAACAGTCGAAGAAAACACAAAACACAAAAAGTTCTAACACAAAAATATCCAGAAAATCCAGGACACAATGAGAAGACCAAACCTAAGGAAAATAGATATAGAAGAGAGTGAAGACCTCCAACTTAAAGGGCCAGTAAATATCTTCAACAAAATTATAGAAGAAAACGTCCCTAACTTAAAGAAATAGATACCCATGAACATATAAGAAGCCTATAGAACTCCAAATAGACTAGACCAGAAAAGAAATCTCTCCTGTTACATAATAGTCAAAACACCAAGGGCACAAAACAAAGAAAGAATACTAAAACCAGTAAGGGAAAAAGGTCAAGTAACATATAAAGGTAGGCCTATCAGAATTACATCAGACTTCTCACCAGAGACTATGAAAGTTAGAAGATTCTGGACAGATGTCATACAGACCCTAAGAGAACACAAATGCCAGCCCAGACTACTATACCTAGCAAAACTCTCAATTACCGTAGATGGAGAAACCAAAATATTCCATGACAAAACCAAATTTACACAATATATTTACACAAATCTAGCCCTTCTAAGGGTAATAAATGGAAAACTTCGACACAAGGAGGGAAACTTCATCCTAAATAAAGCAAGAAAGTAATCTTCCAACAAACCTAAAAGAAGATAGCCACATGTACTGGCTAGTTTTGTGTGCCAACTTGACACAGGCCTGAGTTATCACAGAGAGGGAGCTTCAGTTGGGGAAGTGCTTCCATGAGATCCAGCTGTGGAGCATCTTCTCAATTAGCGATCAAGTGGGTAGGGCCCCTTGTGGGTGGTACCATTCCTGGGCTGGAAGTCTTGAGTTCTATAAGAGAGCAGGCTGAGCAAACCAGAGCAAGCAAGCCAGTAAGGAACATCCCTCCATGGCCACTGCATCAGCTCCTGCTTCCTGACTTGTTTGAGTTCCAGTCCTGACTTCCTCTGCTGATCAACAGCAATATGGAAGTAAGCTGAATAAACCCTTTCCTCCCCAACTTGCTTCTTGGTCATGATGCTTGTGAAGGAATAGAAACCCTGACTAAGACATAAGGTAACAAGACTGAAGGGAAATATGCATCAGGTAACACAAGGAGGAAAACTACATCCTAGAAAAAGAAAAAAGTAATCTTCCAACAAAACTAAAAAGAGATAGCCACATGAATGGAATTCCAACTCTAACAACAAAATATCAGGAAGCAACAATTACTTTCCTGAATATCTATTAATATCAATGGACTCAATTCCCCAATAAAAAGACATAGACTATCAGATTGGGTAGGTAAACAGGACCCAACATTTTGTTGCATACAGGAAACCCACCTCAGTGACAAAGACAGACACTACCTCAGAATAAAAGGCTGGAAAACAATCCTCCAAGCCAGTAGTCCCAAGAAAAAAGCTGGAGTAGCCATTTTAATATCGAATAAAATCGACTTTCACCCTAAAGTGATCAAAAATGATAAGGAAGGACACTTCATGTTCATGATCTACCAAGATGAACTCTCAATTCTGAACGTCTATGCTCCAAATCAAAGGGCATCTACATTCATAAAAGAAACTTTACTAAGGCTCAAAGCACACATTGCACCGCACACAATAATAGTGGGAGATTTCTATACCCCACTCAGATCATGGAAACAGAAACTAAACAAAGACATAATGAGACTAACAGAAGTTATGAAACAGATGGATTTAACAGATATCTATAGAACTTTTTATCCTAAAACAAAAGGATATACCTTCTTCTCAGCACCTCATGGTACCTTCTCCAAAATTGACCATATAATTGGCCACAAATCAGGCCTCAACAGATACAAGAAGATTGAAATAATTCCTTGTATCCTATCAGATCACCATGGACTAAGGCTGCTCTTCAATAACAACATAAACAATAGAATGCCCACATACACATGGAAGCTTAACAACACTCTACTCAATGATAACTTGGTCAAGGAAGAAATAAAGAAAGAAAATAAAGACTTTCTAGAGTTTAATGAAAATGAAGCCACAACATACCCAAACTTAAGGGACACAATGAAAGCAGTCCTAAGTGGAAAACTAATAGCTTTAAGTGCCTCCAAAAAGAAACTGGAGTGGGAATACACCAGCAATTTGATAGCACATCTGAAAGCACTAGAACAAAAAGAAGCAAATTCACCCAAGAGGAGTCAAATGAAGGAAATAATCAAACTCAGGGCTGAAATCAACCAAATAGAAACAAAAAGAATTATACAAAGAATCAATCAAATCAGGAGTTGGTTCTTTGAGAAAATCAACAAAATAGATAAACCCTTAGCCAGACTAACTAGAGGGCACAGAGACAGTATCCTAATTAACAAGATCAGAAGTGAAAAGGGAGAAATAACTGTTGGCATCAGGACATCCAAACCTGTGGCAATGCATGGGGGGTCCACAGACCTGTTGCCATGGCAACAGCCACCATATTCCCAGAATCCATTGGGCTCACCTCCCACCTTCACCTGTGACCACTACATCACAACCCATATATATACACGGGGAACATTCCTCCATCTTTTTTTTTCTCTCTCTCTTTCCTCTCTTTCTACACTACTGCCCCCTCTCTCCCTCTCAATTAAACCTCTTACATGTGGAACTGTTTGGGCCTAATGTGTGATATGTTCTGAAGTGACCAGCTGTTCTAACACATCAATAACAACAGACACTAAGGAAATCCAAAAAACATGAGATCCTACTACAAAAGCCTATACTCAACAAAACTGGAAAACCTGGATGAAATGGACAATTTTCTAGACAGATACCAGGTACCTAAGTTAAATCAAGATCAGTTCAATGATCTAAACAGTCCTATGTCTGCTAATGAAACAGAAACAGTCATTAATATTATCCCAACCAAAAAAAAAGCCCAGAACCAGATGGGTTTAGTGCAGATTTATCTAACCTTCAAAGTAGACATAATACCAATAATCCTCAAACTATACCACAAAGTAGAAACAGAATGTACTCTACCCAATTCATTCTATGAAGCCACAATTACTCTTATACCTAATCCACACAAACAAAGAAAAACCTAACAAAGAAAGAAAACTTCAGACCAATTTCCCTTATAGAATATCAATGCAAAAATAGTCAATAAAATTCTTGCAAACTTAATCAAAGAACACATCAAAACGATTATCCACCATGATCAACTTGGCTTCATCCCAGGGAAACAATGATGGTTCTATATACAGAAATCCATCAATGAATTCACTATATAAACAAACTCAAAGAAAAAAAACCATATGATCATCTCATTAGATGCTGAGAAAGCATTTGACAAAATCCAACATCCCTTTATGATAAAAATCTTGCAAAGATCAGGAATTCAAGGCCCATACTTAAGCATAGTAAAAGCAATATCCAGCAAACCAGTAGCCAACATCAAACTAAATGGAGAGAAATTTGAAGCAGTCTCAATAAAATCAGGAACTAGACAAGGCTGCCCACTCTCTCTCTACCTATTCAATATTGTACTTAAAGTCCTAGCCAGAGAAATTATACAACAAAAGGAGAACAAAAGATACGAATTGGAAAGGAAGCAGTCAAATTATCACTATTTGCTGATGATATGATAGTATACATAAATGACCCCAAAAATTCCATAAGAGAGCTCCTAAACCTGATAAACAACTTCAGCAAAGTAGCTGGATGTAAAATTAACTCAAGCAAATCAGTGACCTTCCTTTACACAAAGGATAAACAGGCAGAGAAAGAAATTAGGGAAACAACGCCCTTCACAATAGTTACAAATAATATAAAATACCTTGGTGTAACTCTAAGCAAGTGAAAGATCTGTTTGACAAGAACTTCAAATCTCTGAAGAAGGAAATTGAAGATCTCAGAAGATGGAAAGATATGCCATGCTCTTGAATTAGCAGGATTAGTATAGTAAAAGAGGCCATCTTGCCAAAGGCAATCTACAGATTCAATGCAATCCTCATCAAAATTCCAACTCAATTTTTCAGAGACCTAGAAAGAGTAATTAGCAAATTCATCTGGAATAACAAAAAACCCAGGGTAGCCAAAACTATTCTCAACAATAAAGGAACCTCTGGTAGAATCATAATCATGGACCTTAAGCTGTACTACAGAGCAACTGTGATTTAAAAAAACAAAACAAAACTGCATGGTATTGGTACAGTGACAGGTAGGTAGATCAATGGAACAGAATTGAAGACCCAGAAATGAACCCACACACCTATGCTCACTTGACCTTTGACAAAGGAGCTAAAACCATAAAGTGGAAAAAAAGACAGCATTTTCTTTTTGTTGTTGTTGTTTTTGTTTTGTTTTTCGAGACAGGGTTTCTCTGTATAGCCCTGGTTGTCCTTGAACACACTCTGTAGACCAGGCTGGCCTCGAACTCAGAAATCAGCCTGCCTCTGCCTCCCAAGTGCTGGGATTAAAGGCGTGCGTCACCACTGCCTGACAAAAGACAGCATTTTAAACAAATGGTGCTTACTCAACTGGTGGTTAGCATGTAGAAAAATGCAAATTGATCCATTTCTATCTCCTTGTACAAAGCTCAAGTCCAAGTGGATCAGGGACCTCCACGTCAAACCAGATACACTCAAACTAAAAGAATAGAAAGTGGGGAAGAACCTCTAGCACATAGGCACAGGGGAAAATTTCCTGAACAGAACACCAATAGCTTATGCTCTAAGATCAAGAATTGACAAATGGGACCTCATAACGTTGCAAAGCTTCTGTTAGGCAAAAGACACTGTCAATAGGACAAAACAGCAACCAACAAATTGGGAAAAGATCTTTACCAATACTATATCTGATAAAAGTCTTATATCTAATGTATACAATGAACTCAAGAAGCTAGACTCCAGAGAACCAAATAACCCTATTAAAAATGGGGTACAGAGCTAAACAAAGAATTCTCAACTGATGAATACTGAATGGCTGAGAAGCACCTAAAAAAATGTTTAACATCCTTAGTCATCAGGGAAATGCAAATCAAAACAACCTTGAGATTCCACCTCACACCAGTCAGAATGGCTAGGATAAAAAACTCAGGAGACAGCAGATGTTGGAGAAGTTGTGGAGAAAGAGGAACATTCCTTTATTGCTGGTGGGATTGCAAGCTGGTACAAGCACTCTGGAAATCAGTTTGGTGGTTCATCTGGAAATTGGACATAGGAATACCAGAGGACTCAGCTATACCACTCCTGGGCATGTACCCAGAAGATTCTCCAACATCTAATAAGGGTATATGCTCCACCATGTTCATAGCAGTCTTATTTATAATAGCCAGAAACTGGAAACAACACAGAAGTCCCTCAACAGAGGAATGGATACAGAAATTGTGGTACATCTATACAATGGAGTACTACTCCACTATTAAAAACAATGAATTTATGAAATTCTTAGGGAAATTGATGGATCTGGAGAATATCATTCTTAGTAAGGTAACCCAATCACAAAAGAACACACATGGTATGCACTCTCTGATAAGTGGTTATTAGCCTAGAAGTTTGGAATACACTATGTACAATCCACAAACCACAAGAAACTCGAGAAGAAGGAAAATCAAAATGTGGACTCTTCATTCCTTCTTAAAAGGGGGAACAAAATGCCCATGGAAGGAGTTAGAGATTAACTATGGAGCTTACACAGAAGGAAGGACAATCCAGCCTGATATAGCTATCTCCTGAGAGCCTCTGACAGTACCTGACTAACACAGATATAGAGGCTCACAGCCATCCATTGAACTGAGTACTGGGTCCCCCAATGAATGAGTTAGAGAAAGGACTGAAGGAGCTAAAGAGTTTGCTGCCCCTTAGGACAAAGAACAATATGAACTAACTAGTACCCTGAGAGATCCCAGAAAATAAACCACCAACCAAGGAATACACATGGTGGGACTAATGGCTTTGGCAGCATACGTAGCAGAGGATGACCAAATAGGTCATTAATGGGAGGAGAGGCCCTTGGTCATGTGAAGGTTCTGTGCCCCAGTGTAGGGGAATGCCAGGGTGAATAAGCAGGAGAGGGTGGGTTGGCAAGCAGGGGGAGGGCTGAGGGAATAGGGGTTTGTTCTTGCTGTTGTTTCTTCAGTTTTTTTTTTTTTTTTGGGAGGGGAAACTGGGAAAGGAGAAATCATATGACATGTAAATAAAGAAAATATCAAATAAAAAATACAAAAAAAGAAAAGAAAAAAAAAAAAGAACAGTTAGCTCTGGAATTGTGTTAGCCCCATGAGAAAACAACTAGAAAATAACTAACCAACTGTTTCTCACAGGTTATGATGGTTCATCCCGTAGTACAAAAGCACCTCCTGTGTGAAGAGAATCTTGGTTTGGTGATACGTGTTATTTTCCTTGAATATTACACCCGAGGAGATACTCTGCTCTACCAGGGCACCTTTACTATAAATTCCAGATGGCTGCCGTAACTCAGCTACCTAAATCATATTTTATTGGATCTGTTGAATGCATTATTTAATGCTCTTTTCCTTTTTTTTCTCTGTCTATTTGTCTGTTAGTAAGTCTGTCCATCTTTCTATCTATCTGTAAGGGCCAGTAGGGTAGAGGGAAACTCAATTGAGAAAATTGAATGAGGCCTTTATCATATTGGCCTGTAGGTATATGCTTGAGGGCTTAGGTCTTGATTAATGATGGATGTGGGTGATCTCAGCCAACTGTGGATGGTAATGTCCCTGGTAGTCCTGGGATATATAAGAGAAACAACTGAACAAAACTTGAGGAAAAAGCCAGTAATCAGTATGACCTCCCCCAACCTTGAGTGGGGTGAACCAGACCTGGTCCTTGCCACAACCTTCTAGCCCGCCTAGGGTGGAGTCTTTCTCCTTAGGTGATGGCTATTGTTCTGCTAAGTCTGCAGCTTCCCTAAAGGGGCTCCTCCTTGCTGAGCTGCTTCACCTGCCTTCCAGACTAAACAACCAGATACTAATGAGGCCACAAGATCCTGGCATAGTGGGGGATGAGTCCCCTCCCTTTATAGTCTCAGACTCTGAAATACACATTGGGCCTTGATCAGAAACTTGTCTCGGTCTCACTTTATTCTTTTCTCTCTGTCCTCCCATGTACCCTCATCTTTCCTCTCAGGAACCCAGTTCATGTAGCCAGTGATGGCTACAATCAGTATTCCTCCTTCTTCTTTTCTTCAGTTCCTATCTCCAAGTTCTTGTCATGGTTGAGTTATGCTTTGGATTCCCCCAATGACATCTAAGTCAAATGAATCCTTTCTTCTTTAATTTGTGTTTAGTCAGTATGTTATTACAGAAATAGAAATCAAAGGCCGATATTGTACGATCCGATTAAACAGGGACATCTCAGAAAAACACTGGGAGGCCAGGAATTTCCTTAGTAAGATAAGCTCAGGAACTTAAGGAAGGCACCAGAACTCTCCAGAAGAGAAAGGCTAATTAACACTCCTCAGATCACAAAGTGAGAAAAAACTTGTGGGTGGGGACACTTTCAGCAGGGTGAACCTTTGCCCACCTTCAGACAAGGTGTCCTTGTCTAAAGTGACAAAAATGTCCTTGCCACCTCATTCCCTAAAGACCAATCAGTTTAAAAAGTCACACTGTTCTACCTATCACATTGTGTCTAATGGCTGCTGCCCTGAAAATTGTGTAAAAGTTCACTGTACAAGTTGTGCAGGGTCACCATCTGTCCTTAGGGTTTGGGACAACCTCAGTGCACTGAAATAAAAATCCCCATGCTCTTTGCAAAAATGGATTAGGCTCCATGTGATTCACTCAGGGGGTCTCCAGTAGGCTAAGGCTCCATAGGGTCTTACAATATCTTGTGATTTGTTCTATGGCTTCTTATATACTTAGTAAATTCACTTATTTTAAAACAGATGGCTAACTAACATAGATCACCATCTACACTGTATAAGAACCATTAGGAAATTGTCAGATGAACCTGGACTCAGTCACAAATTAGACAACACTGTTAAAATGCTGGGAGGTATGGTGGCAATTTGAACTGTGAAGTTGGTAGGGTAAATAGAAATATTTCAAAGAAATAAAGATTATAAGTCCTATTTATATTATTATTAGAAATGGGTACTAGATGATTACATAGTAGAATTAATATTCATTCATTTTATAAAAAAATTCAGATTTTATCTCAATCAGCTTTTTAATGAAATCATTCCAGGCCATTTTCTGAAAATATCCATGAATGCTTATTTGAGAATCTTGACATTTTATTTTTATCTTTTTTTTTTGAGGTTTCAGACAAAAATCTCTAAGGTACTTTATTTTTTTCAGATGAGTTTTGAAAAGATATAATTCTTTGTTTCTTCCTTTTTCTGCAATTTTCTTTCACTGAATTGATGACCGAGGTATGTAATGTTTTACAAAAAGTTTAATACAGCTTTACTGCCTCAGCATGCAGCAGCTACGGAAATATGGAGTTTACTTTAATGACATCTTCACATTCATCCTTAGGTCACAAACAATCTATAGAGAGCCACTATTGTCACTTTAAAAATAGCTCATTCTTTTGGTCTTAGATTCCCTTTGTAATATTTTTTTTCACATCTCACTTTAGCATTCAGCCCATTGGCCTTATACTCAAATTCTTCTCTATAGTTCAATCACCTATTCTTATATCTTCTGGTTCATGGCTTAGCATCTAAAGTAGCTTCTACTTGAATATTCCTTCACAGATTTTCATGGAGCTAGCGGGGAAGCACTTATTGTAATAACTTATTGTAATATTATGTGTATGAGATGTGTCACTTTAGTTTAAATCTCACTAGCAATAGCTTACACAGCTTATTTTTGTCATTGTAATACCAAAATAACAGTCTACCATGGGAATTTAAGATGCTAATTAGACAGAAAATGCTCAGAGTTCTGTGTGTAACTACATGTCACAGAAAAGCAAACCTAAGGGAGACTGTGACATGCAAAGAGCTCTCAAATATCACACTCTGTCAAATGAAGCTCCTAGAATTGCACAGGATGGCAGTTGAGCTCCCTAGCCTTTAAAAGAAAACAAAAAACAAAACTGCTGCCTGCTTCATCCTCTGAAAGTGTACTCTGTCTATTCTTCTACAGCTTCTATTTTTTGCTTCAAACTATCTGTATGTCTCTGTCAAATATCTTATTCCGCGATAAAGGATCCTAGAAAATCTTTGAAGATACCTAGCAAAACACTATACCAAAATAAGAGCCTGTGAAATCTCAATTTATCAATTTTTGCCTCATAATATTGCTTTACTTGTTATTTTGTGAATGAGTATGTGTGTGTGTGTGTGTGTGTGTGTGTGTGTGTGTGTCTGTCTGTCTGTCTGTCTGTCTGTGTATGTGTGTATCTTCATATGTATATGTAACAAGCATGTGAATGGAAGTCAAAAGCATCCCTGAGTGTCAATAATCATCTTCAGCCATTACCTCTTTTGTTCACTGATAACAAGGCTAGTTGACTTAAAAGCATCTAAGAATTCTTTTGTCTCTACTTCCCAGTTTCCTTTAGGAAAATATAATATCAAAAGTTAAAGTCATAAATCAAGACACTGTAAGTATGCTGGGGAAAATATCAAGTAGGTGGGTTCCACAAAAGAGGAGAAACCTAAGGAATAGGCCTCAAATGCTTTCTGATACCATTTTTACTCATTTGATTGGTGGAGACAAATGCTATGTTTGTGAGTACTTTCTACTTCTACTTATGAGGATACTAGGCAGCATATAGAAGAGGCAAGAAGTAACTATTAATGGGTCAGATATCTTGCCACTATTTACAATTCAACAACACAGAGGCTATTCATTTTTTTTAAATATGAAGCATTTTATTGATAGTTTTATGTTGGTTATAATTGAAATGATATTTTTGATGTATTGGGTTATATAAAATGTTAAAATAAATTTCAGCCTATTTTACTTTTTAAAGATAGATAAAACCACATGGGACTTCCATTTTTCTCTTTTACTGAACAACATTGTTCTCTATGACAAAAGTAGAATGTTTATGACCTTGGCATAGGCAGTGGTTTCTTTTTTTTTTTTTTTTTAATTAGGTATTTTCTGTATTTACATGTACATTTTCCGTTTCCCAGGTTCCCCTCCAAAACAAACAAACAAACAAACAAACAAACAAAAACAAGAACAAACCCCTTTTGCCTCCCCCCTCCCAATGCCTGTCACCCCACCCTCTCCCACTTATTGGCCCTGGCATTCCCCTACACTGGGGCACAAAACCTTCACAAGGCCGAGGTCCTTTACTCCTATTGATGATCGAATTTGCAGTCCTCTACTATACACATGCTGCCAGAACATTCAGTCCCACCATGTACAGTCCTTGATTGGTGGTTGGGTCCCTGGGAGCTCTGAGGGTACTAGTTAGTAATTGTTGTTCGTCCTAAGGGGCAGCAAACCCTTCAGCTCCATAGAACCTTTCTCTAACTCCTTCATTGGGGACCATGTACTCAGTTCAATGAATGGCTGTGAGCCTCTACATCTGTATTAGTCAGGTATTGTCAGAGCCTCTTAGGAGATAGCTATATGCTTGTCCTTCCTTCCGTCTCTGCTCCACAGATAATCTCTGCCACTCCTTCTGTGGTGTTTGATTCCCCTTTTTAAGAAGGAATGAAATGTCCACCTTTTAGTCTTCCTTCTTCTTAAGTTTCTTGTGGTTTGTGGGTCGTTCTTCCTGTATTCCAAACTTCTGGGCTAATAACCACTTATCAAAGAATGCATACCATGTGTGATCTCTTGTGATTGGGTTACCTCACTCAGGATGATACTCTCCAGATCCATCCATTTCCCTAAGAATTTCATAAATTCATTGTTTTTAATAGCTGAGAAGTACTCCATTGTGTAGATGTACCACACTTTCTGTATCCATTCCTCTGTTGAGGGACATCTGGGTTGTTTCCAGTTTCTGGCTATTATAAATAAGGCTGCTATGAACATGGTGGAGCATGTGTCCTTATTACATGATGGAGCATCTTGTGGGTATATGCCCAGGAGTGGTATGGCTGGGTAACTGAAATATATACCAGAGAAGTAGATTCTGACAGATGTAATGATATGCAAAATCCTGTCACACAATTGTAAACCTAAAAATCTTAAGTCATCAGTTATAAGCTCCTCAAGACAGTATGTGAAATATAGTGAGTGATACTCCTGCATTCATAGCAACAGAAACTGGGGTTGAGTATCAAGATTTGAAAACAGTAACAGTGTTAGGGTTTGGTATCCAACTTGGGATCCATCCCATGGATGTACACCAAACCCCGGCACTATTACTGATGCTATGTTGTGTTTGCAGAGAGGAGCACAGCATGGCTGTCCTCTGAGCAGATACAGATAAATACAACACACCATGAGGGTTGGGACTCCTATGGATGAGTTAGGGGGAGAATTGAGGAAGCTGAAGAGGATGGGAATCTCATAGGAAGAGCAACAGTATCCAATAACTTGGACCCCTGGGGACTCCTAGAAACTAAGCCAAAAGAACTGAAGAACATACAAGGGTTGATCTGTGACTCCCAATACATATGTAGGGTCTACCTTGTCTGGCCTCAGTGGGAGAGGATGTGCTTAACCCTATAGAGACTTGATGCCTAAGGAAAGGGGTTGTTGGTGATATGACATGGGGGGTGGAGAGTGGGGGGCATGGGATCATGACTGGGGTCAATGGGGAGATGGGAGAGAAACATCTCAGAGGCCAAGGGGAGGAGAGAACAACTCTCAGAGAGTTGACTAGGAAGGGAGGCTACATTTGGAATGTAAATAAATAAAACAATTAAAAGATTTAAAAACAGAAACACCAAATTTGACAGAAGGACATGGATAAGGATATTACATCTGAAAGAAAATACTAAGACATGCCTATGTGAACTGATTCAGAGAGGAGAAAAATATAGATATCATAGTCAGATGAAACAAAATGTAGAAAAATTAAAAATCATTGGATGGAGATTAAATGAACTGCTATTCTAAATTCATTTTTAAAAAATCAGAATTTGGCTGATTAAAAAGGCTTTCATTTCATTTTGTGAAAACATTGGTTTAGGAGGTGAAATTACTCAAAAATATCACATTATACTAAAATGTTTACCAGTCTTTCCTTTACTGCAACCATATGTTAATAGTACTTTCTTTATCCACTTAACTGAGCTTTTAATGGATTAAATTGTTCAAAACATCACTATTATGCTTTTGGGCTTTTTAGGCATCACATAATTGCTATGTATTCTCTTCCAGCTGTGTATTAACATAAAAATGCATTTTTCACTAAGACTGCATGCCAAGGCTGGAATTCAGTTTGGTACTAGAAAAAAAAATATGGTAAAGATTGCTTTAGAGCACTGTATTTCATAGTATGATAGTCATAAGATTTTTAATGAAACACATCTGATTTAAATAAATATTTTGGTATGACTTAATATCTTCTCCAACTTTGGCATTGTCAGTTTAAGATATGTATTATTGAGTATTCTCAGTTTAAGAAGAGCAAATATTGAGTACATTGGTGGGTGGGTGTAGCATGGGAACATTGAGCTATTATCTCAATGCCATATAGCAGATTTTCAAAAGCAAAAAATACCAGGCAGGAATATATTCAGTTATTTATGAGTTGGAAGAAGATGAAGAAGAGGAAGAGGAAGAAAGAAGAAGAAGGAGTAAGAGGAGGAGAATATTTTAGTGGAAAATAAAAGGTTACTTTGAAGATATATTAATGTGCAATTATCTCTTACATGTATGCACCTCACTTGGCTGCTGATAATAAAGTCCTAATAATTTCACTTAATAGGTTTACTCATCTAAGTATAAAAATATCTTAGAGAATGAAGGGTAGTGAGCTTAAACTATGAGAAACATACCCTTGAGAAGATATATGGCAATATCTGAAAGTATTGATTCAACTAGGAGAAAGAGGTTAATAGCTGATCTCATTGAGTAGAGGCTAGAGATGCTTCCAAATACTTGGAACATCAACAGTGTCACTCTGGATAAACATCCACACAATGGAAACAATTGCCATCACTCTTGGTTAAACATTCTAACTAACTGAAAATAAAATTTTATTTCTGAAGAAACAGCAGGTTTTGGTTGCAACACATAAATTAATCTAAGTTGAAATCAAAGGTGGACTTTCATCCCTGGTAGCTACCATATATAATTTTGGAAGGTATGATGCAGTTTTTTGGGCTAGAAAAATCATCAACAGTATATAGTTTACTAAGCAACAATATTAACCTTTGTGGCATGGTGTTCCTACTGTTGAATAGTGTCATGAATTGTATGGATGTAACCCACTACCTTCTGGTTAGATTTGAGTGTTCCCACAAGAAGGAGCTCATAGGTGGTAGTGTAAAACTGGTTAGGATCCTCGGCTGGGAAGGTGGTAGACCTTCCAAGAGAACCTACTACTGCTCTTTTGCTGTATCAGTGTGTGATCAAATTGCCCTATAAATTCATATGTAAATTACTGGTGCTCTCAGCCTTTAGCAGAGTAGTTTCTTGTTGCAGTTGTCAGAGATAAATGTGGACCCTTTATGGTCAATGTACTGAAAATACATAACTGTTAAATGCTCATCCCTAAATGGAATGTTTGTATCATTCTGTGTACAGCCCAGGGAACATCACAGATGATGGGTCAAAAATATATGAGCCATAAGATGGGATGATACTCTTCAGAAAGATGACTTCTGAATATCACTAAACATTATAGTATTGAACATATTGTTGCTATGCTTACCTGTGCATATCTGCATAAGACTGGGCCTGTCAAAAACTTATCTTGGATGAATGAGGTACTTATGAAGTATTACTTAGCTGTTAAATATGGATCATGAAATTTGCAGGCGAATAGACAGAATTAGAAACAATCATCCTGAGGAAGATAACCCAGACCCAGAAAGGTAAATATAGTATGGATTCACTTACATGTGTATATAATCTTTTAAAGAAATGAAAAATACTACACTCTGAAGATCCAGAGATGTTAGATACAAAGGAAAGGACTAGGGGAAACACAGCTCATCTAGAGACCAAGAAATAAAGCAAATTTTTTGGGTAGACTAGGGGCAGGTAGAGGAAAATGGGAGGATAAGGTGGGGAACAGGAGGTGGGAAGAGGTTGAGGGCTGGAATGCAGGGAGATATTGGAAGAATTGTAAGACATGTGAGGAGTGGTATGGAAACAGTACAGTGGAAACTTCCTAAACTATATAAAGGCAATCTTTTTTATTGGGTATTTTCTTTATTTACATTTCAAATGTTATCCCTTTTCCTGGTTTCCCACCCTCCTGTAAACCTTCTCTCCCATTCTCCCTCTCCCTGCTTCTATGAAGGTGTTCCTCCACCCATCCACCTACTCTCAACTTTCTGCCCTCGATCCCACTACACTAGAACATCTATCGAACCTTCATATGACCAAAGACTTCTCCTCCTATTGATGCATAACAAAGCCACCCTCTGCTACATATGCAGCTGGAGCCATTTGTAATTCTTTGTTGATGGCTTAGGCCTTGGAAGTTCTGGCAGGGTGTATGTGTGTGTGTGTGTGTGTGTGTGTGTGTGTGTGTGTGTGTGTGGTTTGTTGATATTGTTGTTCTTCCTAGGGGTTGCAAACTCCTCCAACTCATTCAGTCCTTTCACTAACTTCTCTATTAGGGACCCTGTGTTCAGTCCAATGGTTGGCTGTTAGCATCCTCCTCTTACTCTATGGTTAAAAAAATCTGTGGATGCCAGGAATGTGGCTGAGGAATCCTCCCATAAGAGGCCTAGAATCCATTTCATGAAGCTGTGATGGTAAAGCCTGTGTTGTGCTGAGAACTCAAGATGAAGAATTCCAGGAGTAACTGCCAGTAAGAAATACACACAGGTTGGGAACTAGTCCAAGATAAAGAGATGTGTTGCAATGAACCATGCTTGAAGAAGTGTGACGCTCAAAGAATAACCTCAGTATTTGGAATTTGTCCTTCTAGGTTTCAGTCTTTCTTTGGACCCATTATTTCCTTACTATACCTCCTTTTCTCATTTTTGAAATGTTAATTTATATCTTCTTCCATTGTATGTTGTAAGTATGTGATTTGATTTTGATTCTATTGTGTGTTAAGAGATTGCCCCAGTCTCAGAAGAGGCTTTGAACTTTTAAACAGTGTAATCACTCCAAAAGACTATGGAGATCTTTAAAGTTTGAATGAATGCATTTTGCTTTGTGATATGGCTACAACCCTAGAGGCCAGAGAGTGGAATTTGATCGATTGAATGAGAATGTCTCATAGGTTTATATACATGAGTGTCTGGCTCTCAGTTGTTGGAACTGTTTAGGAAGGATTACGAAATATGGACTAGGTGGAGGAGTTTTGTCCATGGGAGTTGGCTTGAAGTTTCAAAATTACATACCTAGCTCTAGGTCTTCTCTATCTCTCTGCATCCTTCTCCCTTTCTCTTCCTCTTCCTTCTTCTCCCTCTCCTCCTCCTTGCCCCCATTCCCCTCTCTCTTTTGGTCTTCTTCCCTCGTTCCCACAGTTTCCTGTTTGTGGATTGGATAGATGTTCTTAGCTCTAGTGATTTGCTGCTACCATGCTCCCTATCAGGATGATCATGGACTAATCTTATGAAAGTCTTAGCAAGTCTTATATTAAATGCTTCATTTTACAAGCTTCCTTGGCCATAATGTCTCTCCACAGCACTAGAACAGTAATGAAGACAGGGGTGTACCTACCTGGGAAAAAGAGGAGTTTCAGTAGGAGAGATACGAGAGATGGGAATGGGGAATGCAAAGATCTGCAATTCCTCTTGTTTGAAATTTTCAAATTAAAATATGTTGAAAAAATCTAAAAAAAGCCAACCACAAGATGAAAAATGTTACACCCACGAGAGAAATTACAGTGAGAAGTTGAACTATAGGTCAATTAATTTTTTATCTATGCACAAATAACTTTCAGTATGTATGTGTACATCACACAGCTGTATGCAATTAAGTGTACACATTAGTGCATGGGCATGTGGAAAACAGAAGCTTGAACAAATGTCCTCCTAAATCATACTTCAGCTTATTTTTCTGGGGTAGAGTTTCTTATCAAGATTAGGCCACTGATTTAGTTAGCCCAGCATGTCAGCAAGTTCCATGAATTTATTTGTATCTATCTAGCCAGTCCTGAAATAAAGATGTATACTATTCCATTTGCCAATATTTTACATGAGGGCTGGGGGTCCAAACTTGTGTCAAGTAGTTCCTCATGCCTACTTGGACACAATGAACTGACTCAACCATCTTCCCAGTCATGTTTTTTGTTTAAACGTGCTAGTCTCTGTCTCTCTCTCTCTTTGTCTGTTACTATCTGAACCTGCCCCTGTCTCTGTCTCTCTGTCTTTCTTTGTCTCTGTCTCTGTCTTTGTCTCTGTCTCTCTGTCTCTCTGCCTCTCTCTCTCTCTCTCTCTCTCTCTCTCTCTCTCTCTCTCTCT
>JADRCD010229912.1:0-28440 GCA_019843815.1 Montemys delectorum | reverse complement strand
CACACACACACACACACACACACACACACACACACACACACACACACACGAGATAGAGAGAGAGAGAGAGAGAGAGAGAGAGAGAGAGAGAGAGAGAGAGAGAGCAGCTCTTTTAAGTCTTTTCTTTCCTATGCAGTTCTCCTGTGATTTGGGCATGTCCTATCTATGTCCCATTCTTTCAAACCTTTCTCTGATTAGTCACTTTGCCTACCCTTCAATTAGACATCACTTTCAATATGTCTAGTTCCTTCTACAAACTATACCTTTATTGTTTGGGAAAAATATTTGTATTAAGGGCTTCTATTTATTCCAGCTAGAGATATTAAAGGTGTGTGGTGGATCAACATTCTGGTCAGATCACACAGACCTAGTTCTTTGGATGTCATCCCTTTGCAATGTAGCCATGTTGATGCATTACAATTTATCTACACTCCCACACAAATAGATCTCTACACAAAATTAAAACTGAACATCTTTCAAACTGCAACTCAGTGAAATTTCTTTAGTTTATTGAATGAAAATGAGGCATTGATAGTAGATGTTATGGCTCAAATAAAGAATGTGCGTCTGGTTGGAAGAAACTACAAATGTAAGGGTAGATGAAATTAACCACTCAGGTGAATTGAACTGAAAATAATTGCTGAGCATTCAGACAATCATCCATTACAGTTCTCCATTGAGTATACATGTCTTTGAGTTTTTAGTGGGGGTGACAATTAATTGATGATTAATTATATCAATGCATCATTTTAATTTTCTTTAAGCATTCTTAAACCTGAAGTGGAAGTGCATTTTTAAATTCTCCAATAGGTTTTGAATACACACACACACACACAGACACACACACACACATATATATACACGTGTGTGTGTGTGTGTGTGTGTGTGTGTACGCGTGGTGTGTGTGTGTGTGTGTGTGTGGTGTGCTTGTGTGTGTGTGTGTGTGTGTGTGTGGTGTGCTTGTGTGTGTGTGTGTGTGTGTGTATCTCCACACAATGTCATATTTCTTATGAGCAAATTTCTTTGTATATTTAGTTTCCATAATCTTATAACATTTGAGAAAATATAAATATGCAAATGACAAAATTATTGTCTACTGGTTAAATATTAATGATTACTTGATAGTTTTCTATCTTTCTATCCTTATTTTCCCTTGTAAAGGAATTTACGTGTCCTTGCATATGTGTTTAGTCATAGAGAAAATAGCAACTATGAACAATTTCCAGCAGCAAATACGCTGGGAGAATTACAAGGCATCCCACAATAGGTAACCATTAGGGACTCAGAGACAGGCAAAGAGAAAAATAGAGTCAACTTGAAGATATATAATAGCTTTTGGCAAATATGAATAGAAATTTTTATAGATACATCAGAAGTTGACATAATTTGGGCAAGGTATAATTAAAAGTGTATGTTTGTTACAACAGACTATCCATTATTAGATCAAAAAAGAATAGCAAAAGATGGATATTTCTGCTTCTCTATTAATATTTAGCCATTATCTTTGATTTAACTTTTTTCCAGTGAGGCTAAATAGGTGAGTCAATGAAATGGCCTAATAAATATTTGCAGTACATGCTTTTTAAAATTATTTATTTAACATTCCAAAAATTGCCCTCCCTCCCAGTCCCATTGCCCAGAGTTATTCACTCCCTCCCCCTCCCCTTTGCCTCTGAGAGAGTGCTGGAATACATGCTTTTATCAAGCAGAAATACTTCGGTCATGTATGAGTGTGAGTGTGTGTGTGTGTGTGTGTGTGTATCTGAGAGACAGAGAGAAAGACAGTGAGAGAAATAGGGCGGTGTATTCATACTTATGTGTGTGGAGTTTACTAAAGATTCAGAATAATCTTGAATTTCACTAATTCTGCCCCCAATCTTCACCTCTACAGTACTGAATGACTATATTCTTTTCTGAATTAGAATATCAGTGTGATTTCATGTTAGAGTAATCTTCAAAAGTGTTTGTATACTCTCATTTCCCAATACACATTTACATAAGTAAATACTAATGCTTCCATGTGGTAAAGAATGGCAGAGATCAGTGTCATGCGCTTTCCTTGGAATACAGGGTCTCCTTCCACAGTCAAGTACACCTTCTCTATTTAGAAATGACTTATAAACTAACTTAAGACTTGTAATTTAGGCATGGATAATTCTGAGCTCTGAATAAACCACTTGTTTTAGTTTTATTTTCTATTACTGTGATTACATTTCTAACTAAAGTATCTTAAGTATGAAAGGGTTTACATGGCTTATAATTCCAGGTTACATACAATTTATGAGTGTAGGGAAGTCAAGACAATGGAAATCTGAAGCAGCTAGTCACATGTTTTCACAGTCAGGAGCAGAGTGTAATGGACAGTTTATTTACAACACTTTTATTCAGTCCTGAACCCCCTGCCAGGGGAAAAATGCAATGCACATTAGGTAGAATTTTACTCCACAGGCATTACCACAAGCCAACCTGATCTAGACAGACTCTCATTGAAATGTTCTTCTTTGGTGACTCAAGATTATGCCAAGTTGGCAAATAAAACTAACATTCAAGTCATTCATAACTGTTTTGTTCCTTATCTTTTCACCATAGTTTCTCATATCAGGATGACTTCAATTGGGAAACTGGGTACAGCATTCTTTATGCTGAAATGAAGAAATAGAAACCTAAAGTATCAAAATTCTGCTTAATAGGAAAAAATGATCAGGCTAAGAGCCATGGTCCAAGTCTTCTTACCTCTCAACTTTCCAGGAACAAATCTAGCAATAGAAGTAAGAATCCTTGATGAATGACAATGCAGAGATGAATCAATGAAGATGCCATGAGGGTGCTCTGCAAACACTGTAAAGCACCTCATGAAGGAGAAAAGACAGAGAATTTATTTAAATGAAGTGCCTCATTAGAAATTAACAGACCTCACCACAATTTGATGTAATTAGACCTTCTTTGTATGATTTAGTGAAGATTAATTGAGGTGAAGATACAAATGAGTTTCTATAGCATCTTATGTCTTTGGATATACAATGTTTTAAATTTAGTACAGATTTCATACCAGAAGTTCTATGATAGGCAGCTGGATTGCTGTAAACCTCTTTTCTTCAGCAAAAAGAAAGACAGAAGCCTCATACCTCTTGTAATAAACTGTCATCAATCTAAGAATTCACCACATACCTGAGATTTAATATGCTAGTGCTGCAGGTGTCACTCATTCTGGTCTTTATGCTTCATCTATTTCATTTTTTAAGATTAATAAAATTATATCATTGATCTAACTACATTTTATTCTTAAAATGTGTGACCTCTTTTTAAAATTAATTTTTACTAAATATGTAAGTAGAAGCTTTTCATTCTGTATATTATCCATATTTATATTGTTAGGGATGGATATTTGTTACTGGATAAACAATTAATTGGAAGATTCTTCCCTGAACAAGATTGTTCACCCACTCTGAACATTTCTTAGTTGCTTTTAGTTCTCTTTGTAAGGTTGAAACTTCTGGAGATTTGCTCTGTCAGTGTCAGTGTATTGTGGCTGCCCTTGATCATATATCTGGTCAGTCATCTTGGGTGAGACTTTATGGGTACAGTTTCTGACATTCCTAGGAAAAATTTTCTCACTGCTAACTTTCTGCTCATCTTGTTCTTACATTTTTAGCCTCTCTTCTGTAATGTTTCCTGGGACTTAGGCTCAGGAGTCATATTATGAATGTATTCTTTGGGCCTTGGCTCTAAATCTGGTCATTTCGTTGGTTGTGGTTAGCTGTAATGGTCAGTCTCCATATATCACAAATATTGATCATTTTTTTGAAATGTATAAATTGTATATTTCCTGTACTGAATATTATAATGGATGCAATTAGTATTTGGTGTTCAAAAACAAAATTAAGAATAAAATAAACTGAGTGTCTGTGTTCCATACTAGCATTGCCTTGATACCTTGCATCATCTTTATCCTAAAGGGTGATGTTGTTACTACTTTTGTCTTTTCTTTCCCACTAAACCCACAATATTTTATCACCCCATCCTCTCCAATTTCAATTTTCTCTGTACACATATTTGTCTGGTTATCAAAATAACTTAACAGAAAAGACAGATAACATAGAACCTTGGTTTAATTAGTTATTACATAGAAAATATGCCTTGAAATTGAAATATGCTTCCCATATCTCTGTATTATAGGCACCACATAAATAATTGAGTTCAATTACTTTATTGTAAAAAGTAAGAAATTCAATGTGCAGTCCCTGCCTCATATTTTATCACCCTTCTTCAGAATTAGTGGATGTGTATTTAAAAATATGACTTGATTATGAAACACTTTGTAATGTTTTCTTGTCTGAGAGAATCTTGACTATTGTTTAATTCCTTTCCACTGAAGTAACAGTAAAAATCTAATCTCAGGTTTCTCTAATAGAATGCCATTGAGAAAAAGTGCTTTAGCCACAGATCTTTCTATTTATTCCTTCAATCCTCTTCCCTGGAATATTATACCATATGTTATTTTATTCAGGCACCTAGCCTATGAGCTCCATGGCTTTCTCATTTTATTTTTGTTCAAATTTCCTTCACTTTCAGGAAAAGGGGCTATAAAAAAATACTATGAGAATAGTCTCTGATGTTGTATCTTTCCTCATAGAACCTTCAGTGTTTTTTCCTCTAGATTTTTCCATTAATTTTTTTATTATTTCTTATAGAGTACTTTACTGCTGTAGCAGTGAGCTTTTTTTGTTTTGTTTTTAATGTATTTCTGTATGTTTTTTAAGTGAACACAAACAGAAGCCATTTCAAAAACAAATTTGAGACATATGTTATGAATGTATTTGAAAAGTGACATTTGGGTTAAAAGCAAGGATGAAAGGGTAGATGAGAGTGAGAATTCACTTTGAAATGATGCTTTTATTTGCAGAGATATCAGAGGAGGCTGGAGTATATAGCATGGATAGCTCTGGGGCCATGATCACAGGAATGGGATAAGTTGGTTACTATGGCTTATTTCTTTCTTTTCCTTTCCCTTTTTAATACTCTCATGTTGTACTACTGTAAATTTGCTACTAGAGTTCATAAACCTCATTTCATGTCCCTATTGAATATCAGCAGGAATGCTCTTCTCTTCTTCCATCTTAATGGATGTTGCAGGAATTCCTATTTCACTTCTAGCAACATAGATTTCTGACTTACGAGTTAGATTAATAGCCACAGTGAAGTACAAGAAATGGAACTGCAGGTCTCTGTGCAATTTTCAGGGTATATGTATGTGCTTAGTCATTCACCTTAGAGCATGATCTTGGTCATTTCCCTCAGCATCTTTATATGATCCTTGCTCTGGGGCATGGATAGAGCTTGAACTTGTGGGCCTGGACCCACACTGAGTTGAGCCAAAAGTTGGTGGACTGCCCAGGCAACAAGATGGTGGAGGTAGTCTGGAGTTTGTTGAAGCAGAGGAATTCTCAAACCTGAGGCTACAAGTTCCAACCTGAATCTAGGGAATGTATAAAGGCTCACTCCTACATTAAAACATAGATCCTTGAACCAAGCAGCCATACTAAATGCTGGGTATGTCTGAAGTGGGCCTAACATTAAATTGCAAGCAAGCTATGATATTCTCTTTTCTACACTTCCAAATACAAGAGCTCCAGCTCTTCAAGCTGATTTGTCTGCAATAAAGAAAATTGTAGCAGAGTATTCTGGCTTGAAAATGAAATTCTTTCAGAGGCTTTTGAATTTGTGCTTGGTCCCTCTGTAGTGGTCATAGTTTGGAAAGGTGAAGAGGGGAGGTCCAACTGGAAAAAGTAGTAAATCATTGGTCCTTGTGTTTGTCCCTGGATGTTTCCTATGTGTGAGTGAGTGCATGTGCATGTGTGTTTGTGTGTGCCTCTGTGTGTGTGTGTATGTTTATGTTTATATTTCTACATGAGAAGAGAACTCTTATCACATGCTGCTGTTTCACTCTTGTTCCTCACTATATAATCAGCATTAATCCAACCATAATCCATGGACCTTGTTCTCTGAAATGTTGAGTCAACAATATCTCTATTGTTGTTGTTATTATTATTATTATTATTATTATTATTATTATTATTTTTGTCACTCTTGGATTCATGTAAAACAAGCATTTAGGAGAACTAAAATATTTCTAAAAGTCGTAGGCTGACCAGGATACATAACAAGTTCTCTGTTGGCCTGAACTACAACATGATAAAGTACTTCAAAACATCAAAATCAACCAAATAAAATTCTACAACAAAAATGATGCTTGTCTGGTGTTTGTCAAGCTGATAATAAAATAAGCTTTTGCACAAGGTACTGGCATATTGCCCTTGGCATCTAAAAACATAATTCTTATGATACTAGTACTAGATATGATGATTGTGGAGCGCTGTTGCAGTGCCTTAAAGAGGGTGCTGGCCAAGCTGGAGCCGTGGAGTAAACAAGTCCTTATTTGGACCCTGGGGCGTGCTCACCAGTGGCCTGATTCTATGTCAATGCCTAGTAGCCTATGACTGTGTGAACCGTGGTATGGGCTCATGGGCAGTCCTACTAAAGGTATATAATCAGACTCCTGGTGGGGCTCGGGGCCACTCTGCTGTAACTGCTGTGCAAGACATTCCTGAGTAAACTGTTGCTGGAAGGACGTGGTGTGCTGGTCCTTCTTCCCTGTAGGTCAGGGTCGTCGGTGCTGCACAGATGATCTCTCACCTCTTTTCCTGACTTGGAGTAAATGCATATTTTGAATGGTTACTTACGGTTACATACATTTTACTAGATCCTACTCTGCCATATTTCTCCTCAAATTGCCCCAGGCACTTGTATCAACTTCAAAGAATTCTGGTTTTCTTAGAATAGGAGTTATATAGTCTCATAGATTACTTTATAATAAGGATACATCAAAGCATGTAAAACACTAAAGTTCCAGAATATGGTAAGCAAGCAATAAATGGAAAGTAGAGTTTAAAGAAAAGGTGCTTTTGGAGTACAAATTCAGGCCACATTTGGTTTCAGTTATACCCAATAAGACTAGTTAATGATGGTATAAACATTTATTTTATGGTCAAATGGCAGCATTTCATACTTTCAGCAAAGTAAAAAATATTCTCTATTGGCTAATTTTTTAATCAAAATTTTATGGGTTTATGTATTTATTTACTTGTTTATTTTTGTTGAGTCAGGTCTTGTTCTAAATTTTATGACTGTCTCAAACTTTCTAAGTTGCTCAAGTTGGTCTTTGAGTTTGTGTCTACATTTACTTCATTCTAATTAAAAAATAGTATTTTCAAATTAAATTAAGAAAAGCATGCTGAAGCAATTTTAAAGTCAAATTTTATAAACAAAGTTGTAGGACAATTATTTGGTATCCTGTGAAGTTTTCACAAGCTAAGGGTTCAGATTCAAACCCTATAAACATTGGCTTCTTTTTTTGGCTCTTAGGTGCTTCATATAAACACTTCAAGTTTCATTTCTACTTTTTAAAAAAGATTTTACTCCAAATTGTACACATGGAGCAACCCATGGCTCCAGATGCATATGTAGCAGAGAATGGCCTTGTTGGACATCAATGGGAGGAGAGGTCCCAGGTCCAGTGAAGGCTTGATGCCCCAGTGTAGGAGAATACCAGGCCAAGGAGGCAGTAGTGGGTGAGTGGGTGAGGGAGCACCCACATAGAACCAGGGGAAGGGGAAATAGGATAGGGAGTTTCCATAGGTGAAACCAGGAAAGAGGATAACATTTGAAATGTAAATAAATAAAATATCCGATTTAAAAAAATGTAAAAAAGATTTAAACATTTTATGTATATCCTTGTGTGAGTAGATGAGTGTGTGTGTGTGTGTGTGTGTGTGTGTGTGTGTGTGACAGTATAGCATGTGTATAAAGTTACTTGTATAGACCAGAAGAAGGTTTTGCACATCCTGGAGCTGGAGTATCCCACTTGATATGGATTGTTGGGAAGTGAAATGCAGTCTTCTGCCAGAACAGTAAATGCTCTTAACTACTGAGCCTTTTTTCTGTCTCTTTAAGTTTTATTAGTGAGGTTTTCTCTACAAATAAGGACTCTTTATGGTGGGGACTGATACCAAGCACAGAAACAGAGGAGATGGACATCAGACAAGCTATTTGGTGTAGTTACCTCCTAGAATTGCATTTAGTTGTATTTTATTTTCACTGGCATCGAAACCTGAAACATACACTGTGTATGTGAATGTGTTATATGTTAATGTCATTAATCTCACCTTTCTTTGCCCAGTAGAAAGAAATATCTGAGGATAGAAGGCATCTTTGGTTTGTAAGGTGATTTTCCCAGAAGTTAGAACAAAGTATCTAAGGATATTTTTTTTTTTAATTTGCTGTTTTCTTCATTGAGAGATCTATAGATGTTTATACTTTAGTACTTTACAATTTTCACCAATGTTGACACCTAGAGACAAAAATAAACTCAATGACTTTATATACCAATAATTATTATTTATGATTCATATTCACATTATAAAATAGAATATAAAATGAATAACTGACTCAATTGGTAGTGTATTGGCTTTGAAAGCATGAGAACCTGAGTTCAATCAACAGAATACATAAAAGAAACAAAACAAAACAAAACAAAAAACCTGTGGTGGCAAGTGCTTTATATCCTAGTGCTGTGGAAATGAAATCAGGAAGATTCTGAAGCTATAGTAGAGCCTACATTGTCTACTTGACTAGTTTAGTCTCAGGCAAGTAATATCTTCAAATGTAATTAATATAACATTTGAGGAATAATACCTGTGGCATACACCCGCCTTCAAACACACACATGCACACACGCACACATATCAAATAAATGAGTATCTATACATCAGTACATCAAACATATCCATTTCAGGTCATGTTTTTTGGATGGTCCCACATTCATATGCATTCAGGCAGTAACATTTGGACTTTGGGTTAAAAAAAATCAATTAATTACCAAAGAATAGGAGGAGAAGATAGAGATGGATGAGTCTGGGAGGAGTAGGGGTGGGAAGTTTCAGATGGGTATGATAAAAATCATCATGTACAGTATGAAATTACAGAATAAAATGATCCTTAAATGTATACAAGGCATTCAGAATTTCTAATATTATATGGTAAGCTAGAATTTAATCAATACATCATCACTGTTTCATTACAATAGTTCATATATAAGGTGATGTGTGTTAAATGTAAGTATAGTTAAGTACTTGTGAACCTGTGAGTCACCTGTTTTTAGATCGCTTCAGGAGCTTCTTCATAGACATTTACACTCCCAGGGAAGATAAGTTATATGAGTGTTGATCTTGCAGTTAGTTCCTTTTTTGAGACAACAGAATATTATTATTAGTCTTAGTGTATTTAGATGGCCATATGGGAACCCGATTTTTATTTTATTCCCCAAGATATAGTCCACATCCACTTTTCTTAGACTTAAGAAGAGATTATTTATTTGTTCATTTGTTCATTCATTCATTTGTTTTCAGTGTGTGTGTGTGTGTGTGTGTGTGTGTGTGTGTGTTTGTATGCATGTAATGTTTCTTTATGGAAGCAACAAGAATGCTGGATTCCTTACAATGTGGATGTCAGGCAGCTTTGAGACATCAAGCTTTGGGGCTGAGAACTTAATTGTGGTTCTCTGGAAAAGCAACAATTTTTATATCATCTAAGTCATCTCTCTAGCCTCTCTTTGTAGATTTTTAGAGACAGAATAATGTACCATTGTACCTATAATTTCATAATATATGAGTCTTGTACAGATCTACTGGTAAAACACTGTTGCACATATCTATAGTTCCACAATATTATCTTTACTTAATAAATGAAAGTGAATACTTTCATTTTAACAATCAAGAAAGAAAAATGAACTAAGTTAATATTCATAGGGCCTCTGGTGGGATGATAACCATGAAAATACTTGAAAATAATTGTATACTTTTCAGGTTCTCTTCTTATTAAATCTTCTGTTTGCTTGAATTTGTCATAAAGAAAGCAGCTTAAAAGCTGAAACAACACTTTGCACATTTTATAATTTTGTAATGACTTAAAGATCGGCTAGGCGTAATACGGAGAGGTTGTCCCAGGTGTACATCCAAGGTCTTCTACTGTCCTTTTAATTAAATATCAAATCCATTTTACTAAATTGGTTTGCCCTTTATTTGAGGAGCTGGAGAGAGTTTCTTCAAAATGTACAAACATATATACAGATGCAGTATCATGTTACTCAATTTCTGTTTCCTTTTTTTGGTTCTAAAAAGATGTTTCAGTTTAGGGCTGGATGATTTTGCTTTTGCCTTGGAACTTTTAGTTTTCCATTTATTTTCAAGACACCTAAGACCAAAAGCATTTTGTACAATTTATGAGATTGGAATAATACACAGACAGGTGTTAACACTGTAGGCTGAGTTCCTTAAACTTTGCATATTCCTAAGAAAAGCTAACTTTTAGGGCAAGCCCTTATACATCTCCTGAGAACCAAGCCCCTGGAAGTTTTCACTTGGCAAGAGTAGTTTTTGCATGCCTGAGGCCTTCAGCATACTATATCGATATTTTTGTGATAGTTTATGCTAGCCATAAATAATCGATATTCGTCTACTCTTTCCCTGGCCTTGTGGTCTGTGGGTTACTGAAGTTGTATGCAGGTGTTTTAGGCCTGCATGTCACTGCCCAATTAAAACTGTTAGTAGTAGGACTGGGAGAGAGGCATTTCCAGTGTGATACCACCTGTCAGTTTTGAGAAATTAGCTGCATTCTTTGCTATTGGAAACACACGTGGAAGCTTGTATTGAGTTTCTTGTTGAATTTGCTCCATTCATTTCCGCCCTTATGGAATTTTAATACAATTATTTGCTCATGTTTAATGCGAAACCTCACTCACTACAAGGGGGAATATGATCATGTATTCTGAGCCAAATAAGATTGGCCATGTTCTGAAAACACTGATTAAAGGTGCTTTGAATAACATTTTCCAATGTAGAAGCAATTACATAAACTTTTTATAGATGCAGGGTAAAAGGATGTGATTAATCAAATCGTTTCCCAAATACATTGTTGGGGATATCAGTAGCGATATTTTCACCAAGTATATACAGCTCTGCTCTTGGTCTCTGATGTTACATAATGATATAAATAGACTTTGGAGGGTGGGGTTGATAGAAGAAAATGGTCTGCAGAGAATATATTGCAAAGATTTTGTTAGATGATCAAAACAGTGCTAGGTCAGACACACAAGTGGGAAACAAATATTTATTAAAAGGACAAAGGCAACCTAATATCATTCTGCCTCTGGTTTTGAAACATGCCAACTCTGAGCAGTCCCAAATATCCAATCAACTATGTAGAATAGGTGTGGATTTATGGTTTCCTACGAACTTCATTCAGCTCATGTTTTCTACTGTTAGCCAAGAAACACATTTCGTCCAGGGCAAATCCAAGTAACCATAACATTACTTATGGTTCTAAGAAAACTCATTCCTTGAAGCAAATATACTGAGGCTAAGTACTCAAGAGAGCAATATTTATAAGGGGAAAATAGTTATTAAATTTTGAAAAAGAAATATGCATACTAAGAAATGATATGTGTGTCATATCAATGTTTTAACCATCATAATCAAGATCTGAATTTTCCATTTCTCATGAGCATGTTAAGCTAAAATATGCACATCATATCAATATGTAAGCCATCATGATCAATGTCAGAAATTTCCATTTTTGTACATTGTGAATGTGACACATAATAGATATATTAAATATAAAATTAAAATATTTTTCCTTTTTTATTAAATTATTTTATTTATTTACATTCCAAATGTTGCCCCCGTTCCTAGTCCCTGTCCCAGATTTCTTAAACTATACTATGACTAAAAGACTGTAACAGACAAAGGAAATAGGTACTTTTAGAAACCAAAAAGTACTCTATATTTATCATCATATTCTTTATGTAAACTTAATTTTCCTCTTTGTCTGCAATCATTTCAATTGCATGAAATATCTTATTTGATGCTTAGAATATATGAAATAATTTATTTTTATTTTCCTTTACTGTTATCCTTTAGTTAGTTTCATTTTATAGCCATAGCATTATTTGAAGTAAATAGTTACAATTTCAGCAAAAGTTAGTTTTTACTACTGGTCTTAGTCAGTGATCTATTCTTATGCATAAACACGTGAGCACAGAAACTTGTAAAGGAAACCAGTTAATTGGGGCTTGATTAGAAATTTAGATGTTTATTTCATTATCCTCTCAGCAGGGCAAGTAGGCAATGGGGTAGCCGATAGGTCTGTATCTGAATACACAGGTAGCAGGAAAGGAGAGCCACTGGGACAGCTTTGGGCTTTAAAAACCTTAAAGCCAGTTCCCTGTGACATACTTCCTCCAACAAGGCCACACTTCCTAATCCTTCTAGGTAGTGCTACTACCTGATGACTAAGCATTCAAACAAATGAGCCTATGAGGGCCATTCTTATTCAAACCTCTACAACACCCAAGTTATTTAACTGTTCTGTGTGGCTAATGATATTGTTTTTCTTAGTTCATTGGTATTATGACATAGTCCCAGCTGTATTTGCAGGGCAGGACTCATGAACATGTTAAGCTATGACAGGCAACATAGGCAGCTGTGTTTATGTTTGTTTTCTTGAATCATAATTAGTTCATAAAGAGATTTTAATACAGATTTAGGGCTTCTAAGAAAGGAACTACTTAAGTAGAAGGTAAGACAAACCTGAATAGGTGAGTGTGAGCTTTTCATACACTTTGCAGTGACATACTTTAATCGTTTATTTATTTTTCCACACTTTTTCCTCTATTCTGAAAATAAAATAATTTACTTTAGGCCATCAATATCAGGAAGTGGTATAACCAATTTCAGTACAGTTTCTGCCCAGGGAGTGGAATTTAATAGCTCTTTTCCTTTTAGGTTTAGACTCACAGGCTGAAAGGAACCTTTTCCTTTGACAGACAGACAGACAGACAGACACACACACACACACACACACACACACACACACACACACACTCTACACATGTTTAGGACTTCCCTATCAGGGAGCTTGTTCCATAATAAAACTGATTCTTCTCTTAGCAGCTATTAATTGCTGATCGTTCTTCACCTGGAGGTGTGCCCTCGTGGAATATCCCTTATCCACAATGGCATTTTGATAGTTGTTATCAATGTGCACAGCTTGTTTAGGCAATATAATTTTATTTAACATGACATCATCCTATCTTCTGTGATGCTCCTTGAACTGTAAGTGCATGGATTCCATTTTGATGTAACAACTGATTCTGGGCAATCCATGGTTACATTTTCCCTTCATTTTTATCAGTTGTAGATGTCTATAATAGTCTCCATCTGCCTCAAAGAGGAGGGCCTCTAACATTGAATATATTCTTAGCAAAATAAAATATAGTATGACAAAAATGATTACATGTTAGCTCAACAAGTCAAATCATCAGAAGGAAGAGCTCAAGGGAAGGCAAAGAATAAGGGTCCAACTCATTCCCACATTCAGAAGCCCTGTAAACATACTCAGCCGAAAGCTGTAATGTAGCAGAGGCCTGTCAGGCCCTGTGCTTGCCACTTCAGGCTCTGTGAGTTTCTTATGAGCTTTGACTAGTAAAATATCTTCTTTACTATGAAATATCTTTTCCTATTTGCTTTGTCCACTCACATTAATTGAAGACAGAGTCATTCTCCCTAACAAATGTGTGTTTTAGAGAAAAGACATAGTGTAATCCAGGAATTCTTCAACTATGTTTGCTCCCTAAAATACTTCATTTGCATTTGTTAAGGTATTTGCTCTAATTTCGAAACAAGTAAAAATTTATTGATTTGCTTCTTATGATTTATTTAGTGTTATAATTAGTGACACTGTATGAGGCCAAAATTATAGTAATGTGTGAATATGCAATGGAAAACTTTCTATAAAAATTACAAGTACAAACCTACTCATATATACACAAAATGTGGTTAAATACTTAGTTCTGTTATAGGAGTAGCATTCTTCCTGAAGTTGGAGTGTGTTCCTTGTTTTCAGGAATAAGAATGTTGTCTGTGGTTTACTCTTTTATCATTTGACTTGGTCCTTGTATAGTAAAGTGCTTCCATGAGAAGAAAATATGATAAGACAGCCCAGAACTGAAAATTCCAACTCTGGATGTGAATATTCAAGTAAACTCACATTTGCATCTCTTTAAAACACATTCTTGGGGCTGGGCAGAGGGCTCAGTGAATTAATTGTTTGGTGCTTAAGTTTGAGAACTTCAATTCAGATCCCTAGCACCCCTGTAAATACTCATGTAAAAATTCAGCTTGACATTGTATGCATGTCTGTTATTCCTGGTCTGACAAGAGGTTGGAGGTTAGAGAGTGGAAACAGGAAGCTCCGGAGAATTTCCTATCTATTCAGTATAGCAGAAGTATCAAGATTGATGACATCAAGGTTTGGTAAGAGACTTCCACTTAAGAATAAAGAAAATATATAGAATATACTCAGATAGAAAACTAGACATTAATCGCTATCCCACACATACATACACACACACAAACATACATGCAGCAGGTCATGGAAATAATAAGTAAAGAAATAAGCAACTTCAGGAACAGAATAACTATAAAGGTTCATTAAAACAGAATACTAGTTATTTAATTGCTTAATATATTTGTAAGATTTGGGGTATTTAATTATAAGCATACCATACTAATGCCAAATTTTAAAAATTCATTATCAAATATCAGCCATCAGTGAATAAACTATGACTCTTCACTGGGTCTTAGTATTGACAAATTTAAAATCTTCTCTGTTATATATCTGCATCTTTGGTATGCCATTGTCCTCCATAAAAAATATTTTTGAATTTTTTTGTTTCTCAGACTACAATGTACATCAATATATATACCGCTTTAACTACATTATAATAGTTTGCTTTAAAAAACATGGTCAATTTCTTATGAAATTTCCTCAGGCTGTTAAAATGTTGTATTAACAAATATCAAACAATTCACTATTTGAAATTTCTTTTTAAAATTTTTTTATTTTTTTCCATGTGTATGGGTGTTTTGACTGCATGCATCCTGTTTGTCACCTGAAAGTTTAATATTCAAATGCTAGGATTGACAGTCTGTTGGAATCTTCAGAGCAGGCCTGATCTGCTCTGAATGTTATAATCATTTTTATCAGGCCAGTACTTCCATAATATAGAGACCAGGTTACATGGTCAAAGAGGAATGCATAGACCAGTGGTTCTCAAGTTGTAGGTTGCAACCTATTTGGTAACTCTCTATCTCCATAAATATTTACATTACAATTCATAAGAGTAGCAGAATTACAATTATGAAGTAGCAACAAAATAATTTTATGGTTGGGGGTCGATATAACACAAGGAACTGCATTAAAGGGTCAAAGCATCAGGAAGATTCAGAACCACTGGTGTAGACAATGATCTCATTCCTCAAAATACAGTTATGGATGCCTGTTAGCCACTATGTCGGTGCACGGAATCACACTGAGGTCTTCTGAAGGAGTAACAAGTACTACTTTTAAACTGCTGAGACATCTCTCTGGATCCTATATGACATTTTAAATGATATTTCATTGTTGAGAAATAATTTGAGATAACTCAAGAAACAGACAGAAAATAGAGGAAGCACAGGTGAAAAATATTTTTTGCATGGTTCCTATAGAAACATTCCCATTAAATTAAATGATGATGGTGAAATAAATCTCTTCGAAGTGGTAAAACAATTAATAGTACTTAGGGACTGATTTTAAGGATTTATGTGTTGTAAACCAAAAATTTAGATTCAAATAAGATTACTATAATTAGCTCCTTGCAGAAGAATATTTAGCAAGCCTCTCAGTGGTGCAGTATGTAAAAGGGGGAAACCTTAGCAGTAGACCCTGAGACTTCAATGAGAAAGTAGATGAGACTACCTGGATCACAGTGAAATTTAATAAACCTCCCAAGAGGCTCTGACAGTACCTGACTAATACAGAAGTAGAGGCTCACAGCCATCCATTGAACTGAGCACAGGGTCCCCAAATAAAGGAGCTAGAGAAAGGACCAAAGGAGCTGAAGGATTTGCAACCCCTTAGGATGAACAACAATATGAACTAACTAGTACCCTCAGAGCTCCCAGGGACTCAACCACCAACCAAGGAGTACACATGGTGGGACTGATTGCTCCGGCAGCATGTGTATAGTAGAGGATGGCCAAGTAGGTCATCAATGGGAGGAGAGGCCCTTGGCCTTGAGAAGGTTCTGTGCTCCAGTGTAGGGGAATGCCAGGGCCAGTAAGCAGGAGAGGGTGGGGTGTCGAGCAGGGGGAGGGGGGAGGGAACAGGGGTTTGTTCTTGTTGCTTTTCGTTTTTTGTTTTTTTTGTTTGTTTGTTTGTTTGTTTGTTTTTGTTTTTGTTTTTGTTTTTGTTTTTGGAGGGGAAACTGGGAAATACGACATGTAAATAAAGAAAATATCTAATAAAATAAAAAATCAAATTTAATAACAACATTCATTTTAGGATCTGTGAGACCCTTTATCCTGTTTTAAGCATCTAGAACATCCCGTTTGGAATTTGTAGCTAAAAAGCCACCATAATCTACTGAGGTCCTCCAGCATGGGGAAGAGACTGACCATATAGTCTTCTTATGTATGCAGACAGGATCCTATCATAGCTGTTCCCTGAGAGGCTTCATTCAGCAGCAGATAGAAAGAGATGCAGAGATCTGCAATCAACATCAGGTGATGCTTAGACAGTCTTGTGAAAGAGTTGGCGATAAAATGGAGAAAGCTAGAGGGATCAAGGACAACACAAAAAGGCCTATGGAGTCAACTAAGTTGGGCCCATGGGTTCTCACAGAGACTGAACCGCCTAGTCCGTTCCCACCCCCCCCCAACCCCCACATGTCGCAGATGTACAGCTTGGTTTTCATGTGGACCACCTAACAATTGTAGTGGAGACTCTGCTCTAACTGGACTATGGATTTAGGCCTCAGTGGAAGAGGATGAGCTTAGGCCTACTCTGACTGGATATTCCTAGGGTGGGGTGGTACCCAAAGGGGACTTCTGCTTCTCTAAGAAAAGGAGTGGTTAATGTGGGGAGGGACTTGTTGAGAGGAGGGATGGGGGCTGTGATCAGGAAGTAAAGAGAATAAGTAAGAAAATATGTAAGTAGGTAACTAAGTAAACAAACAAACAAACAAACATGATTCTTTCCTATCCATCCCAGTCATTCTATCATTCATAGATTTCCAATAAGTGTAAAAATATTTAAATTCTTAAGTTTTAGCGTGAATTTGAGTCAAATAAATTTATATTTAGCACGCAACTTCATGTTAGTGAACATGTCACTAAATCAAATGCTACATGAGTAATGCTGACATGACTTAGACAATAAATTTTAGATGGCTGCGTAATGGGTGGTGATCTCTAAACACTTTGTGGGGATGGTAGAAGAAAACATTCCAGAAAATTCTTGAGGCTGGAAGAGTTTCTGTTAAATTCTCCACATAGAGAATTGCTGTCACAGTAAACAAGAGTTGGGGTTTTCAATCTGACACTGTGAAGCACAACACTGAATGGGCAGACCCAGGAAGAGTCATGACTATCATCCGCATTCAGGACCCCCAAGTGGACTGCTGTGCCTGCACTTGGGACTCTTTGCTTCCTGCTGGGTTGCCTAGTCCAACCTTAATATGAGGATTTGGGTCTAGCCTTATTGCACTTGTTATGTTATGTTCAGTTTATTTCCCTCTGAAGCCTGATTTTTTTTTTTTTGAGAAAAAAATGGAAGGATACATCTGGGGGCATGGGGATGTTGAGGAGGGATTAGGAGAAGTGGCAAGAGGGAAACAGTGGACAAGATGTAAAGCATGAGAGAAAACTAAAAGAAAAAGGAAAGTGATGGAGAAAAGTAAAGACTCTAATAGACCTCATGATGTGATGCTTGAAATTGGTGAGGTAGAAATGTCCTATATGTAAATATTGTGATTAAAGTTTGGGCGTTAGAAATACTATTCAAAGGAAGAACTTTCAGCTCAAGGCAATTTTAAAAAAATGAGATATTTTCTTTATTTACATTTTAAATGGTATCTCCTTTTTTTTCCCCCTTGGGGGAGAAAAACAAAAACCCTGTTCCCTCTCCCCTGCCCCTGCTCACCACCCCACCCTCTCCCAATTCCTGGCCCTGGCATTCCCCTACACTGGGGCATAGAACCTTCACAGGACCAAGGGCTCAAGGCAATGTTTAAAGGAAGTCTCTCAAGAAATGTTGATGCTCTACTAGAGAAATACTAAAGTGAATTTCAAAGTCCAAAAACATTACATAATCTATGCTTCCAAAGATCTTATTTGTCCTAGTTACTATGAACTGTTTGCATGGCACAGTCTACAACAGCCATAAAAATAAATTACTTTCAATTAAGTAATTATCTTTATTACTGTGTTTGTGGGCATGTCTGAGCTAGAGGATCTTGGTTAAAAAATGATGTAATAATTAATAATAAAAAGGTGAAGTCCACCAGGGGCAATGCTATTCTCTGGACACGTGATCCTTGGCTACATAAGAAAGCTGTGTAAGCAGGAGCCCGGGAGCAGTCACATTCTTCTGACATCTATGCTTCTAATTTGTCCTTGAATTTCTGCACTGATTTCCTTCAATTAGGACTTCTAAGTACATTCCACATAAACTCTTTTTTTTCTCCTAAGTTGTGTTCAGTCAGTGTTTTTCACAGCAACCAAAAAGAAACTAGAACATTATTAAACCAGGTTCAGTTTTTGCCCGGTTACAATATCACTTTTTGTACGTTGTTAAATTAGATAACCTTAGAGAATGTGAGTCAGACACATCCACCTTACTTTACATTTAAAGTAAGTGATGTGCTAAGTAATATTCACTGATCCCTGACCTAAGGCTTATCCAGTCTAGATGTGGTGATTCACTGGGGGAGGTTCTAATGGCCTCTGCTGTGGGATAGATATTAAAATTAAAGAAAACCCTTGACTCCTCAGTCACTCTAACATTGATATACCCACAATAAATTAAGAAAGTCTTAGATTGTACACACTTAGAGCACAGAATTGAGAAGGCTGAGACTCAAGGATCATAGCAAATTTCAAGACAGCCTGGGCTATAAAGCAAAATTCTTTCTCAAAAGAAACAAACAAATATGATTGAAATCACTTAGTTATCAACCTCTTTAAATGGCCTCTTGACAGCTTATCTGGAGTGACTTATCTGTGCCACTTTTCTGACCTTGATTCCTACATGCTATGAAATGGTTTCATTCTTAAATGTCGAGTTTATTGTTCATTTCCTTAACTTTTAACTGCATTTTATTTATTTATTCTATGTCTTCCTGTACTTTTGTTTATCCATGGGAGTCTGTCTGTGCCACGTATGGATGGAGAACAAAAGATAACTTCCATTGAGTTGGCTGGGTCTTTCCTTCTTCCATGAGGGTCTGATGGATCAAACTCAGGTCCCCTGGGTTGGGAGCCAGGGCCTATTCCTGATCATTTTTCATATTATCCCAAGCATGGAAACATTGTTGTCACTTCACCACTACTTTCATCAATAATAGAAGAAGCGTTGTGCAATTCTCAGGTGCATTTTTATCCCGCAGTGGGAGTTCTTAGAAAAAAGAAACATATAATCACTCCTAGTCTAGTGTAAATTGTCAGAATGATACACAATTAGTGAAGTGATATGTGAACTCCCCCCTGGAAATCTACTCCACAGAGTGCTCATTAGCTCCAGACTGGGGCAATGTTTTAGCTCTATTTCTTTGCAAGTAGCAACTCCCCTAGGGTTCACAGTATACACACACACACACACACACACACACACACACACACACACACACACACGTATTCTATTCCTAAGCTGTTTTAGCAAAGAGATTTGTTCATGATAGCTTCTGGAAGTACAGCCTGCCTCAATAAATAGAATTTGACCATGCTCACTGACCTGCTTCTGAAGAAAGGGATGTATTATTCACTGCTATAATTGGGGCAATGCACTAAAACCCTGTGCATGGCTATTCCATTCTTTATCCTCTATGGAAAACTTGTTATGGCCATCTGCCCTCACTCACTCGTTTTTTTTTTTTTTCAGTAATTAGATTAATAAGTTGTTGAACATAAAGTCAGGGTCCTACCCCAAATGTCCTTTAATGCTGTTAATATCTAACTAGCTACTTAATGATAGTAGATACAAGTTATTATACATGTGTCCAAGCCCAGCTAATATAAATCACCAAATTTGACCTCAAGAGTAAATTATTATGTGAGCACTTAATTAATAACTAACATAGAATGTCTCTATACTTTCTTGCTCATTTTTGTTGGGAACTAAAGTTGTACTAAAAACATAAAAAATAATATAACTTACCACTAAAGAAAATGAATGAGGAAAAATTTTAGATACTCAAACTGAATGTGTTCATGATTGAAAGTATTTAAATAAATATTTCTAATTCTCGTTATTATCATTTTTACATATGATAAAATATGTATCAAGTGTATTTATATGGACACACACATGCTTTAACTCACTCATCTATGTTTATAATAACTTCTTCATTCCTATTTATTTATCACATATACAAAGCATGAAGGGCCAGGCAGAAAGAGTGCATACTCCCAGTGACCAGAAAAGGAAGGGAAAGAGTGCTTGAGGTAATTATTCCATGACTTTACTTGGAATATTTCTGTTTTCAAAATTACTGTCATATGTATTACCATACATATGTTAAGAGAAAATATAATAGTTAAAAATATTTTGAAAATGATCTCTGAGTGAAAAATAGATATGTGTAGGAATATATAATTTTATTATAATTGTATGGTTTTACATATATCTTACATTTTGAAAAATGAAGATTCACAAAGAATCATAGTATATAAACTATACTTTTAATAACCATAGTTCAAAATATATTAATATATAAAATGTCACAAAACAGCTAAAGGGTATGAACTCGTGCCTATATTTAGTATATGTTAATTTCACATAGTAACATTTTTAGAATATATTTGCTTGTAAATGCATTTACAAGAAACAATATACTTAATTGTCATCAGTAGTCAGTTTCCATAAGTCACTTGAGATGACTGTATATTTTGTATGTGTTTACCATCATTTTAAAAAATAATTTATTTATTTTTGCACTCCAGATTTTATGCCCCCCCCATCCATCCTCCAAATATTCCATATCCCATACCTCCTCCCTACACCTTGTCTCCATCAGGATTTCCCCACTCCCATCTCACCTGACCTCTAAACTCCCTAGGGCCTTCAGTCTCTTGAGGGTTAAGAGCATCATCTCTGATTGAACACAGACCCAGTTGTCTTCTACTGTATATGTGTTAGGAGCCTCATATCAGTTGGTGTATGCTGCCTGTTTGGTGGTCCAGGCCTGACACTATTACTGAGGCTATGGAGTGCTCACAAAAAGGGACCTAGCATAACCGCACTCTGAAAGACCCACCAAGCAGCTTAAAGTGTCAGATGTAGATATTTGCACCCAACCAATAGACAGAGGCAACTGACTCCTGTGGTTGAATTAGGGAAAGGCTGAAAGAAGCTGAGGAGGAGCGACCCTGTAGGAGGACCAGCAGTCTCAATTAATCTGGACCCCCAAGATCTCTCAAACACTGGACCATCAAACAAGCAGCATACACCAGCTGATATGAGGCCCCCAACACACATACAGCAGAGGACTCCCAGGTCTGTGTTTACCACTTTGCATTTGGTGAGACGATATACACTCTTTCTTTCTTAAATGGTAAATGTTAAGTCTCTTTGCTTCTCTCTCTCTCTCTCTCTCTCTCTCTCTCTCTCTCTCTCTCTCTCTCTCTCTCTCTCTCTCTCCTGTTAATTCTGTTGACAGTACAGATTTGCTACCTATTCTCATTTCACAGAGCATTCTTGACTATTCAATATTTCTTTAATCATGGCATGGAAGGCCTGATGTTTGGGTAATTTTCTATGATAAGTCTCTGAGTGTTAAACCATTACTTAGATATAGAGTAATAAAATTTGGACTACTAGCTGAATAGGTTCCAATATAAAATGTGGTTTCCTGTTTTCAAAGAAAAGAGATCTTTTTGTTTGTTTGTTTGTTTTGTTTTTAGTGGCTTTGACATGAAATTTCTCACTAAACCATATTATTGTCTGACTGACAACATATACTCTAAGACTAGGGAAGAAAAAAATTGCTAAATTACTATGTATTTGAATACTAGATACAAATCCAGTTTATAAGGAAAGACCAAGCAACTTGCCCATCTTTTGATTTACCAAAAATTATAAATGTCTAAAATTCCTTCTAAGAGGAACAGTGAGAAAGTTAAACTTTATTTTTATCACTTAAAAATGTAAAGAAGATCAATCTATTATCAAAAGCATGAACAGAAGAGAAAAAAATTATGAAAACTCTTAGGTCATGAGAGAAGTTTCCAGAGCTGTAGACCTATTGCTTTTACAGAGAAAGTTCAATTTCCCTTGCTTGGGATTTAATGTAGTTCTCTTTAATTGATGACTTTGATAAGTGTCAGATGTTGGAAGCAAGAAAAATGAGTCCATTTGAGAAAAGAAAAACAACCTTGTGAAATAGGAATTCAGCAGGAATTTCAGTGAAAAACCTTCTTGCTTTAAAAAGAATGGAAAACCATTCTAATACCAAGATTTGAAAGCCCCTATGATGGCAGTCACCATTAGTTTCTCTTCTTCATATTGCTCTCCTTTTAGTGATCCTACAAAGTTCAGTACATAAGACTTCTGAATAGATGCTTTTTAATTTAGCTTTGAATGGTTTGTGTCTATAAGGTGAATATAAATAGTGGTTATGGTTGGGCATATTAAAGGGAGATTGAAGTCAAGAGAGATGACTTGGTTATGATCAATCATATCTACCTCTGATTGTGGACCAGCTTAGCTTCGTACAGTACATAAAAGAAAATAGGGAAGCTGTTATCAACAAATAATATAGATGTTAAGATTACACTTATCTGTTTATATAAGGGCAAATTTTTATAGATGATTGTTATGAATTACACTGGTTTAGTAAATTAGTAGTAGGTAAATTGAGGCATATTGATATCAGCCTCCCTGAGTAATTGCTGTAATTACTGTACATATTTGTACTTCTACCAGCAATAAATAGGTATTTTCCTTTTCTACTTCTTTGCTGGCATGAGCTGTCATCAGTTTTATTAATCTTACTTCTGTGAGGTGAAGTCTAAAACTGGTTTAGATTTCCAGTTCACTGATAAGTGAAGATACTGAATATTTTTTAAATGTTTCTCAAGCATTGTCTTTTAACTTTTGAGAATTCTCTAGATCTGTTATTCATGATTTAAATTGGGTTATTTGTTTTGTTGGTATCTAGTTTTCTGGAGTTCTTCATATGTTTTATATATTAACTCTCTATTGGAGATATAGTTTAAAAAAGTTCCCATTCTGAAGGCTGCCCCTTTGTCAGAACAAAAGTAGCCTTTTCCATTCAACAGCATTTTAAGTTCATGAGTTCTCATTCAACAACTGTTGATCATAGTGTGGGTGTTAATCGAGTACTGTTCAGAAAGTCTTTTTTTTTTCTTTTTGACCAATGAATCCAAGGCTCTTTCCTATATTCTTCCATATAAACTTTATGTTGAGTGACTTGATTCATTTGGAGTTGAGTTCTGTGCATGGTAATAAGTGTGGCTAGATTTGCATTCTCCTACATGCAGCCATCCACTTTGATCAGCACTATTATTTAGGATACTGTCCTTTTCACAGTGCATTTCTAGCTTCTTTATCAAAATGTAGGTGTCTATAGTTTTGTGGATTTATGTCTGGGTATTCATTCCGATTCCCTTGATGGTAGGAATGTGCCAGTTTCATGCTGATGCTGTTTTTATTATAATACCTCAGTTGAATAACTTGAAATTGATGGTGGGGATACCTTCAGCAGTTCTCTCTCTTTCTCTCTTTCTTTCTAAATCCAGGATTGATTTTTGCTATCCTAGTTTTTGGTTGTTTGTTTTTGATTTCCTACATAAGCTTGAGAGTTTCCTTTCAAGGTCTGTGAAGAACTGGGATGGAATTTTGATGGCGACTATACTGAATATATAGATTCCTTTGGTAGAATGACCATTTTTACTATATCATTCTTATTAATCCATGAGCATGGGAAATCTTTTCATTTTCTTATTTCTTCCCAATGCCTTAAATTTTTTTATCATACATATCTTTCACTTGCTTTGATAAAGTTACACACATGAACTTCTACATTATTTAAGGATATTGGGAAAGGTCTTATTTCCATGATTTTTTTCTCAGTCCCTTTTTTGTTATTTGTATATAGTAGGAAAACTGATTTTTGTTAGTTAATTTGTATCCAGCTACCCTCCTGAAAGTGTCTATCAGCTGTAGTAATTACCTAGTGAAATTTTCATGGTCACTTATGTATACAATTATATCATCTGCAAATAAAGATTCTTCAGTTCTTCCTTTCCCATTGTATCCCCCTTGATCTCCTCCATTTATTTAATGTTCTATGTTAAAAGGCTCTTATTCTATTGAAGAGGTACAGAGAGAATACACAGTCTTGTAGTGCTGCCAATTTTAGAGGAATTACTTTGAGTTTCTCTTGATTAAAAATGATATTTGGCTGTAGTAAATTGTCTTTATTATATTTAGATGTCTCCCTTGTATGTCTAATCTCTCTAGGACTTATATCATGAAGAGGTATTAAATTTTGTCAAAGGGTTTATTCTGCATCTGATGAGATGGTCTTATGAATTTTTGCTTTCATTTTGTTTACATGGTGGAAACATCTGATATAAAGCCTACTTAAACAAGTAGGATATATTTTCTTTGAGTTTTTGAATTTGATTTTCAAGTATATTATTTATTATTACAGATTCTTCTCTCATACAATACAGCACAAACATAGTTTCCATTCCTTCTAATCCTTCCTTCTTGCCTCTCCGCTGGATCTACTATGCACTTAGGGGAAATTAGTCTCTAATTTTCTTTATTTTTTGAAACCTTATGTGGTTTTGAGAATGAGGGTATGACTCCATAGCATGAATTCACCAAGGTTCCTTTGGTTTCTCTCTAGTAGAATAATTTGAGGAGTACTAAAATTAACTGTTCATTGAATGCCTGGTACAACTCTGAAATAAAACCATCTGGCTGTGATTTTTTGTTTGTTTGTTTTGAGTTTTTTTTGGCATTTTTTTTGTTTTTTGTTTATATTGTTTTTTAAATTTGTTTTCTTTGTTTTGTTGTTCTTGCTTTTTTTGTGTTGGTAGATTTTTTTTAGTTGTTGCTTCTATTTCAGTAAGATTTATAGGTTTGTTTACATTGTTTATCTTTCCTTGATTTACCTTTGTTAAGCAGTATTTGGATCCATTTCTTTTAGATTTTTAATTTTGTGGAATACAAGTTTGTAAAATTGTTTCAATATAGGTACTTAGTATTAGGAAATTGTCTCTTAGAATATCTATTCTTCATTGCATCTTATAAGTTTGGAATGATATAATTCAATTTCATATAATTCTAGAACGTCTTTAATTTCATTTTAATTTCTACCTTGCTCATTTTTTTCATTCAGTGGTAGGCTATTTGCAATTTTCATGAGATTATATTCTTTTTGTTGTTTCTGTTGTTGTTGGTAAACATCTTTAGTCTATGGTGGCCAGAAGAGATTTAGGGTGTTATTTCAAGTTCTTTAAAATTTGTCACGTGGAGACATATATGATAAATTTTGGCCAAAGATACACAAGGTGCTTAGAAAAGGGTAATTTTTTTATATGTTTGCCTTAAATGCTCTATAAATATCTTTTAGAACCATTTGTTTTATAACTTCAGTTAGCTCCAGCCTTTTTGCCTGGATGGTATGCTATTGGTGAGACTTATGTGTTTAAGTCCCCCACTATCAATGTGTGAGGGTCAATATGTGACTTAAGCTTGACTACAGTTTCTTTTAAAAACTTGAGTGTCCTAGTGTTTTGGCAGGTGTCAATAATTAAAATGTCATTTTGGTGGGTTTTTCCTTTGATTGTTCTACTTCTCTATCTCTTCTTAGCACTAATGGATATCTTACTCAATAAAAATATTAAATCTAAAAACAATGTCCTGGCAGAAAATATCTATGAAATCTGGTACACTATAGAAAGTCCAAATATAGTAGTCATAAGAATAGGAATCAAAGAAAGAACACTCTATGACTCAGAAAATCTTTCAACTAAACCATAGAAGAATATTTCCCTAACCTAAAGAAGGAGATGCCTATCAAGGTACAGTAAACATACAGAACATCAGATAGATTAGACCAGAAATATAATCCTGACACATTATAACCAAGATATACAGATTATAGCTAAATATACAGAATAAAGATATTAAAAGCTGCAAGTTAATTAGTTAGGTGACAAAAAAGGCACCCAAATAGAATAACATCTATTGGAAACCTGAAATCAAAGGGTTAGGACAGATGCTCTACAGATCCTAAAAGGCCAGATATACCAGACTAGATTATCACACTCAAGAGTCTATGAAGCCAGATGATATTGTCTTTTAATGTGTGATAAGACAAAGTCCAAACCAGGAAGGCTATCATGTTCAAGTAGTGAGATACTTTACATTCTCCCCTTTGGCATCATTTGTGTCTGCCACTCACCCTACAGTCTATGCGTTCAGGTTAAAGTATTCCCGAGCCTTTTCCATCCTTTTTGTCTTCAGTGAAGAATAACTTTCTTTAGTGTTAGCATCTTTTAAAAGACTTTTGGTGAAATAGTCTTTACAACTAAGTCAAGTTTGGATTTATGTAATGGCAGGATTTGGGGAAACAAGAAGAAGTCACCATATGCAGGCAGCTCACATTCTCTTTTTCAGTCAATTTCCTCCTCTAATTCTCTTTCAGATTGGAAAGAATCATGCATGCATATAGAACTAGGAAACAGCCAGGAGTGTGACAGATATTCAATGTCCCATTGTGCTACTTCTGTCTTTGCCTATGTATCTGGAAAGAGATTTCTTTTTAGATACTGTTTTACAATATTGTGTGTGTTTGACAAGATGGAAATCTCAAGGATAGACTGGCAGTCTGGATTGAGTGAAGAGCTCACATTAGAGCTGGAGTGATCAGGAGGGATAGGAGAATATCACCTTTCTTGGTGGAATCTACATTTTATTGTTTGTTTTATCTTAAGACAAAATAGGTGTTTTCCAGTCACATTATGGTGAATAATTAGTGGACTTTTCCTCAAGTCTGATGACTTCATTATTAATCTAAAGTTTTTTCTTTAACAGCAATGAGTATAGCACTGATTGAACAAATATCTTGGCACTAATTTGCCAACTTACACATGAGATTAACACATTCTAATGACCACAAGAACAACTAATAATTTTGGAGATAATTAAAACAACATCATCTAACTTTAATATTTTCTTTCACTAGTACGCCTTCTCTTTCACTGAAGCCAGAGCATGCTATTTTGGGTAGGTTGGCTGGTTAGTGAGACTCAGGCATCACCCTTCTCCTCTCAAGCACTGGAGTTAAGGATGTTTGTTACTGCACCTGCATTTTATATGGGCAGTGCGGCTTTGAATCTATGTAAGTGACAGTTTATCTCCCTGGCCTTCTGATATATTGTTTATGTTCATTTTTTTTTTTTGTTCTTCTCCTGATTCTAGTTTAGCCTGTGAATGCTTTTGTTGTTGTTAGTGGGTCTTCATGTAGCCTAGGTATAATGTCAATCCAAGGTGTTTTTTTCCAAGACACATAGGAGTATCAACAACTTGGGCAATTGTTTAGCCTTGCATTTCAGCTTATGATTTTCTACCTGAGGCAGAATGCATTTAAATTTCTAATCTGACTCGTATTTGTCATTCTGCATTCTTACAATCAGCTCCAATAGTGGTGCCCAGATTTGGCTGAACATTGGAATGGCACATGGAACTTTAAATAAAACTTGATGCTTACAAAGAATCCTGATTTAATTAGTTGCTAGAGTGGCCTCAGCAAATTTGCTTTTATTTTTTATTTTTTATTTTGTGAATTTCTTAATTTGGAAGCCTACAGGCAGCTCTAAGGTGAAGCTGAGCTTGAAAGTGACTGATAAAATGCTATTCCTTGTTTGACTGCCTTCTCCAGCACCAAGTCCAGCATATTACCAGCATATTAGATGCTTGCACTATAGAGATGACTCTTTCTACTCCCAAGGTCTTGGTTAGTATCTTATAGATTTTAAACTCCAGTTCCTAGCAGCAAAATACAATAACATCCTCATCAATATGTTCTATTGATAGTGTGGTGTTCAATCAAAGATTTGTTAGTCCAGCTTCATTTTCATTTGGGAAAGTTAGGCACCCTTCTCAACTTTTAAATTTTCTTGTCAATATTTAACACTATGAAAACAATCTTCTTTAATCATTCTTTAATTCATGAAAAATCACTAAGTGCTT
>JADRCD010229911.1:1455-55802 GCA_019843815.1 Montemys delectorum | reverse complement strand
AGAGGCATAGAGCCTTCACAGGACCAAGGGCCTCTCCTCCCATTGATGACCAACAAGGCCATCCTCTGCTACATATGCAGCTGGAGTCATGAGTGCCTCCATGTGTACTCTTTGGTTGGTGGTTTAATCCCTGGTAGCTCTGAGGGTACTAGTTAGTTCATATTGTTGCTCCTCCTATGGGGCTGCAAACCCTTCAGCTCCTTGAGTCCTTTCTCTAGCTCTCTCATTAATGCTACCCAAATACCTTCTTTATCTTTTCAAAAATGAGTAAGATTTTTCTTTTACTCATCTCCTTGTTTTTAAGTTCTGAGAGTTCTTTATGTGTTCTGCTTGCAGGTAGCTTTCCTCATGTCTATTAATATACTGTGGCAGTTTGAATGGTTCCCATAGACTCATATATTGGAATACTTAGCCTCCAGTTTCTGGAACTATTTGGGAAGGATTAGGAGGTTTGGTCTTGTTAGGGGCTATGTGTTACTGGTAATGAGCTTGAAGTTTTAAGAGGCTTGTCCCATTCCCAATTTCCCCTCTCTGCCTCCTGATTGAGGGTCAAGATATGAACTCTCAGCCTTTCCTGACTCCATGCCTTTGCTCCACAGAGTCTCTAACCCTCTGGAACAGTAAGCCTCGCTAAATGCTTTCAGTTATAAGTTAATTTGGTCATGGTACTTTTTTTTTTTAACAGCAATAGAAAAGTAACCAAGACAAACACTGAATTATTTTAATTGAGTTTGGAATGTTGAATGAGCCTAGATGGACAAATTTTGTTGTGATGTACTATTCTTTTTATGTAATTCTGCATTAGAATTTCTAGTACTTTGCTGATATTTTTTTGTGTGATTGATTATAAGGATTATTGTAGAACTGCTTAATTTTAAAGTAAAAAAGGATCAAAAATACAATGAGTTATTTACAGCTAGTTCTTACTATTTCCTATTTATGGATGAGAAATTGGGACCTGAGAAGTTAAATAATTTGACCAGAACTGACCAATGACAGAGCTGACCTTTGAAGCCAGTCACTCTGCTTTAGAGGCTGTATCTTTAACCATTCAGACCTGCTGCTCCTGAGAGATTTTAGTAAAGCAGATGCCCAGTCTCTAGTCTAGGTGACCACTGAGCAGTAGTAATTGAAATAACAGATTAGGACCAAGGAAAGGTGTCACTATTGTGGGGCATGTGGACTGGATCCAAATCCCACCTCTGCTCTTTGAGCTTCTTATGTGTTCTTCAGTTCCTCTCCTACAGAATACATTCTGTATTCTCCCACTGTGGTATCCTTTCATCTCCATGAAGATGGAGAAGAAGGTTGAAATAACAGATCTAGAACAAAGCTAGGTGTGCTTCCGATAATAACAAATCTAACAAGAGCCCAATGAAAACATATCAGGCCATGTTTATCATGAATATGTCTATATGATCACACACTGAAGCTAACTTGTATGTCCTATGTTTGAAGATACATTTCAAACCTTCTAAAGATGTCTCACAAGTAGAGACAATGCATAGGTAAGACACAGCAGTTATGGATAATTTGAAAATAAATGATGCAACCTTCTGTAAGGTTGTCGGTTCATCTTATGCATAGACAGCAACTTAGGAGAGCTAACTTGGTTTTAACCTAGGCTCATCCTATTTCTAGGGGTGGGTTTTGGCCAGTACTTGCAGTCTTTTCCAGGATTTTTATGTATTCCTGAGGTGGGCCATGTGGGCAGGGGAGAAGATGTGTTTTAATACAGACACTCCTGGCTTCTCTTTCTAAGTCCATTTGGCCATCCATTGTAGAGGATCCACTCTGCATCCAATGATGATGAAAATGCATATACGTTAGGGAGTGGGACCCTTCCTTTAACTTTTGACTCAAAGAAAGGCTCTTCAGGTCCTGTGTTCAATACACTTCACCTGAGCCTGCTGTAGTCACAGGTGTATTTTACATCACCCAAATTAATAGCTCTAAGTGGTTTTCAACTGTTTTAATGCTGCAACCCTTTAATATAGTTCCTCATGTTGTGGTGATGGCCAACCATAAAATTATTTCATTGGCACTCCATAACTGTAATTTTGCTACTGTTATGAATCATAATATAAATGTGTGTGTGTTTTCTGATGGTCTTATACAACGTCTATGAAAGGGTTGGTAGACAACCACTGAGTTGTCATGACTCACAGGTTGAGAACCTCTGCTCTAAGCTGAGTTATGCTTCTCTTTTGGAGTCATCCCTTCTAAGGATACACATTGCCTGGTGTACTTTCTTCAGTTACTTTGTCTCTCAATATGTCTCTTGCTGCCTTCTGGGATTTCCGGTCCACTTTGAGTTTCCTTTCTTCTTTCCTTGGAAGAGCAGCTTAACTCTCTCACGACCTCAGCTCCTGTGAAGCATGATTCTTTGGCTTTTCCATCTTCTTCTGAAAGCTTATCGAGGTATTATTCTAAGCAAAATGGTTGACTGACTTTCTTAAAAAAAACAAAACAAAACAAAACAAAGACCAAAAAAACAAACAAAAAAGCCAAACAAAAACGTACCAGCTGCCAAGATCCTGTTCATTCCTCTCAAACTGCAATAGTTATGAAATGCCTTGAGATCCTTGTAAGTATGTTTGAAGAGCAATTTTATCGTTTTGACTAACCACACGAATTATAGGCTACAAATTTAGCCTCTATTAAGTTCTGCACCAACATAAAGATGACTGTGCTAGAGAGCACAGTTCCTGTCTGTAAGCACGGGGCTCTAGATCTGATTCCTCAGTACCACAAAACCATAGGATAGTCCCAGCATCCTTCGACAGATAATTTCTGCCACACTGAAATAGGAAAGCATGAAAATGGATCCAGTATCCAGAAAACAGAACAGAATAGGCCATTTTAAAAGATGGGCTGCACTCTCTGGGGTTTTAAGGCCTCTCCTGCTCTTGGCAGAGGCTTCTGTGGTTACTGCTGCTTGGCCATTTCGCCTTGGTGACAGGCCTGCTGTTGTTCCTCTCCCTTCCTCAGTGCCTTCTGAGGGCTCCCTGTTTGAAAATGGGTCAACGGCTTGTTTATAAGGTCAAAGAGAAGAGGCCCAGAAATACAAGCAGAGCTGGGGAATGGCTGTGCCTCTGATCAGAGCTTTGTGGACGGACAAGTTGACATCGGACAGAAGAGGGCAGGTCTGTTTAGTTCAAGGTGCAGAAGGAGGAGGAGTGAATAATGGCAGGGGAAGTCTAGGCTTGTGGCTTGGGATGACCCCTTTATAGAGTAAAGAAGGAGGTCTCAATTCTGGAGTGAGGGCCTTCCAGATGTCAAGAGACAAAGGATGTTGGAACATCAGGGTTTGTCCTCCCTTTTCAAACAATCTTTACTTTGATGTTTCTCTTTCTCCCTTCATGGCTTTTCAGGGTTGTCCACACAGCGTACTTTCATTTACAGCCAGGCCCTGGCTGTTGTAGAGGCAACTACCTATTCCTGGCATTGGGAAGTTGCACAGTTGGTACAGAAAGGGAGTAGCCAAACCTTACTTCCAGGGACCCTAACTGTGGAAGCCTGAGGTGTTTCTCAGCCTCCTTTCAGAGGAGCTTAACTCTCCTTCCCTGGAAACCACCCACCACCTACACTCAGCCCAGGGAAAGCTTTCCAAAGGTTGCTTTTGCCTTGGTGTGCGCAGTCTGTTTCCCTCGGTGCTAGACACATCTCTTGGGACTCATCTGCTTAATAACCACATAACTGCTTTATATAGTTTGGGTCAATACACCAAATTTAAGGAAAAAAAAAAAACCCCACACTTGGTATCCACTTCCATGGTAACTCCAGTGCAGCATAAGGATTTGAGGTCACTAGAGGTACAGCTAAATGGCAATGTTTCCCAGCAGGACCTAAGTGTTCTTGTTTCTATTTAACTATTAGTTTTGCGTTGCTGCAGCAGTGGGTTTTATTGGGGCATTTCTCACATTTATTCTGTTATACTATTTTCCTACTCATCTTCCTCCTTAGCTCCCTCGGCGACTCCCCCTCTGCCCTCAGGTACTCTCTCTTTTCTGCTTCCACATCTCGAGTTGCTGAATATCAAATCAAATACCTGCCATGCCCTGAATGCAGACAGTGAGAGAACAAATGCTGCTGCACATCTTGCTGTGCCCTGTTCTGCCCGTTGAACTGTATGACTCCTTTGTATGTCCCTTGTCAGATGGATAGTTCAAATACTTTCTCCCATGTTGCTCATTGTCTCTTCACTGTCGATTGCTTCTTTTGTAAGCGGACACTCTTTAGTTTGATCCAATTTAGTTTGTCTGTGATTTTCTTTTTTGCCTATACTACACTCACACACACACACACACATACACACACACACATGTACAAGTACACATACACGTATACATATGTATGTATATATACCACCTGGCCTTGTTCAATGTCATACAACATTTTCTTTTTGTTTAGACATCTTCTGGTTTGGGATTTTACATATCTACTTTATTACTTTAGTGACCATGAGTTATGTTTGATTTTACCAGCTCCTTGAAAGTGTATGGCAATGCACACCTGTAGTCTGACCACTTATAAGGTGGTCACCGAAGGATCTTGAAGGTGAGGTCAGGGATACATAGTGAGATCCTATCTCAAAATACTAAAAAGAAAGAGGATAGGAGAGACTACCATGGCTCAGTAGTTAAAAGCACTTACTTCTATTGCAAGAGGCCTCACATCACCCTGGGATCCAATACACTCTGGCCTCAGAGAGCACCTGAATGCACATGATGTAGACACACACACACACACACACACACACACACACACACACACGCATGCAATTAAAAAAAAACTTTTAAAAAAGAGTCATTTGATATTTGAACTGAGAAACCTTAAGAACATAAAGCTATCAAAATGTCCAGTATGAAGAACACAGTAAAAGCTCATTTTCAACATCAAAATAATTCAAAATTTACAATGTTGGTATAGTAATAATTAGCCAAACTCAGATCATAAAAGAGCTGTTTCTGTGAAGGTTGGTGAAGTATCCTAGTGACTCTGCCTATCACAGAGGAAAATTGCATCTTCTTTTTCTTCCTTTGTGGCAGTTGGTACAGTTTATTTGGAGATCTTTCATCTGGAGACAGTTGACCAAATGGTCCCCATCAGAATGGAGCAGCTCAGGGCAATCATCTTTCTTTAGTGGTTTTAAGCCTTGTCTGGACTAGTATCATTGATATTATCACAAAAGCTATACAGTTGAACCCATAAAAGCTCGAACATGTATGAAATGCATTATTTGGGCTACAGAAAGTTCGTGGGCATCATCATCAAACCTGGCAGTTGGTCCTCCTCGGGATCCAGGGAACAGAGATCAAGAACCAAAGGGACTCACTGAGCCCAGTATGAATGGGTTTTTGTCCAGCATCCCACTCCCCAGATTTTACTTCTTGTTCTTGGTTTTTTTGTTGTTGAATTTTGCTATTTACTTGTTATCCCTTTGCTGGGGATAACTTCCTTCCTGAGTGAGGGGGATAGAAAGCCTGCTTGTCATCCTCTCTGCCTCCTTTAATTGATGTGGCACCATGGACTCCATCAAGGGGCCAATGTGCTAGATCTGCTTATTACAATGGGAGTCCGCAGGGTGTTAAACGTTGCCAACAAATCTGCAGATGCTATCGTTAAGGAAAAGCACAAAATGTCCTGGGGGCTTTGCGGGGCAAAGGTCACACTCAACTCTACTCTGCTCCCTTAATGAGTAGCTATAATCTAGGAAAACTCTGAAGTGGTTTGACCCTTGATTTGGAAACTGTTGTCACACCCAAGCCCTTATTACTATAGCACCCTTTCACTCACGTTTATGTTAGAAGGTTGTACGCTTTGATCAAGCCCCTCCCCACCCTCCCTCGTTCAGTAATGAGTGACAATGTAAGTAGCATGTTAGTAATCTCCTAATGGTCGTGTCAGACAAGCTGGGAAACAAAACTTTGGAACGAGCACTGCAGATTTCTCAAGGAATTCGGACAGCCCAGAGAAGAAAGCTCAAGAATTCTACACTTTATTCCTTTAGAATTCAGAATAATAGTATGTCCCCATAATAATGAACTATAAAAAAATCTATTGTTTCTGTTCAGCTGTTTTATGGCTATACCCCATTCTCTAGTCCCGTCTGAGAGGTAGCTATAGCTTTGTTTCTGTGGTGGAGATTTACTTTATTTGGAGGGGAAGGGTCATTTCATTCCAGGCCCTCCTAAAGATGTTTCTCAAAAAACTAAACAGCATATTTTTCATGTCTTGGTAAAAATACTTCTAAGCAAATAATAACCATTTGGTGTCTGGTTGATACTTGGTAAGTGATAAAAGGAGAGGGAGAAAAATAAGGTCTTGTGAGGTATGTGCATCTAACAACCTCAGGAGAATTTTAACTCTAGCATGGCCTGATGGGAGCTCTTTGAATTCCCACCTTTATAGACTCCTTTAAAATGTAAGAAAAGCTGAAAGCAATTAGCTAAGGAGGCAAGGTAAAGGAGCTGCCATCGAAAGCAATATCTGCAAAACTCTAGGACTTTAAGGACCTGCTTCCACTGAGAAGCCTTTCTCCATTCAAAACGCCACCATCCTAGCGCTGTGATCGGCATCACCTCTGGCCATCAGGCACGCACCTGTGATGGGCTAGTGATTCAGCCAAGGAAGCAGCTCTCCCAGGATTCTGCTTGCTGCTTGCTCTTGGTTCTGGTGCAGGAGACAAGGCGCACGATTCTGGAAGTGCTGAGAAAGGGCCATCCTGAGCTAAGGCTACTGTTCCCTTCCACAAAGCTAATAAGTGGGAAGAGCTGGAGACTGAACTCTCAGGATGGTACAGTTAACCGTGCAAGGGAGAGGGGCTGGGGAGACAATAGCTATGAGCAGTACTTGGAAAACTCTTCAGCCATTCCGTTTAAAACCGAGAGCAAATGATGCATAGGAAGAGCAAGAAATGGTAGCTGTCGTCTTTAAACTAAATGTTTAAGCCCCGGCATGGCCGTTGGAATAATAATGTCCTGGAAAGCAATATTTAAATGTATCCATCATCATTTAGGTTTTAGACACACAGTTAAATATTATTGATCATTTGCAATTGTGTGCATCCGTGTGTACATGTATTAAACTGAGAAGTAACAGGGGCAGGGAAAGTACAGGAGCTGAAGTGCAAAAATAATACTTGAGTTCCTAATTACCAGTTTTTAATTAAGAAAGCCACAAGCAAATTATAAACATCCAGTTTATAGCATTGCAATCTTAGAGGCTCACACTCATGAATATGGTAATTTTTTATTTTATGCCCTCTTGAGATGTCTTGTTAAAAACATTTTATTGGGGATCCTAAAATTCAGTAAATTTGAAGCCCTTGGCACCTTGTAGATAGTTAAAGTTCTTCAAAAAAAATGTCAGCAATAAATATTTGGCAAATATAAAGAATATGCACATTTTCCCAAGTGGGTGTTTTTTTTTTTTTTAATTTTTTTGGTTCTCATAGTCAAGTGATGACACTGCAGTTCAGAGCATGAATGCATATTGATATTTTCTTCCAGAAACTGCATGGGTTGCTGGGAGAAAAGCACTCCCACAGAGTTCTTTTTATGTGGGCACCTGGAAGCAGTGGCATGCTTGCTCTGACTTGCAGGGCTGTTTTGGACAATCAGGTGTACATATGAGCAAGTGGTCTTTATTTAGAGCAATTAAAATCCTACCGCTCTCCTCTCTTGACATGCAATTACTAGGGCTCTGCTGTTTCCACTAATTGCTCTTGCTGGGGACATTGGTGAGAAGCCAATGATTTTGATGGGTAGTGGATTATCATTTTTACTTTGCTACCTGAGAAAAAAATCATTTGCAAAATCCCATGTGTAATTAGCAAGACTCATGATTAATTGTCCTGCAAAATTAGCTTCACTGTTGCTTTTATTTTACTGCTTCAAATATTAATTAATGTTAACTCCTTTCCTTCAGTTCCAGCTTTTGAATATTCAACATGGCTTTGAAAAATTATCGAGGCTTCTACTTGCATTAGCATGCTGGAGCTTTGATTTCAGGAATAAGTATTCTGATTTAAAAGATCACACTTGGGTCATAAATAATTTTTATAGGAGGACAAACAAAGCATAAGGGCATCATGGGAAGGCATTCATGCACTAACTGAAAGTAAATTGTTTCAATAATGATTCATTTCTGCGTGCTTTTTGGGGGAACATCAGCAAATATGCAAAATACTATATTGTGTGGTGGGGGGAAAAACCATTTCCCAGTGGCTGACTGTCTACACAGGCCATTTTCTACCTGTACGTATGTGGTAGGTAAGGCTCAGAACCCTGGTAGGAAATCACAGAATTCCTGAGCATACAGGGATCACAGATGCCATCCTTTGAAAAGATTACACTTCTCATGAGCCCTAGCATCTCTGAATTACCGATACTTTAAGTCTTGATCCCAGCCTGGTGGTTCTCCCCATATAACACAGGCATAGCAAGATGGATTCTTTGAAAGATTCTCAGGAGACTGTGGTAAATGACTAGGTTTGAAATTCATTGGTCTAGCTGAAGCACCTGGATGTCTGAATTCCCTCTGTCACATCTGGACCAAGTGATGCTTGAACACCTCTTGGGTCAGAGAACTTGTTCTTATCCATGAAAATAGCTTTCACCTGCATTTCTTGCCCATGTTTTCCCCTTCTGGTTTGATAACTGCAGGTGGTTAATTTAGCGGCTCAAGACAGCAGATGCCCGTTGCTCACTGTTGTAAAAGCAATTCTCCTTCACATACTTGGGGTTGAACTGATGGCATCTCTCATACTGGCCTGGTAAGGGTTACACATTCTATCCAGACAACTGGGAAAGAACCTCCATGATTGCCCTTTCAAAACCTCACTGCTGTGTGTTGCCTGGTTCCAGGGTCATGCTGTAATCTCATGGATCCTGGCGGTTGACAGTTGACAGGGATGTGAGCCCAGCTGTGCCCTTCAGCCTCTTCCTGCATGCTCTGTGTGTATAGACATTCAGCCTTGGACTAACAGCTCCTGTGCTTCTTGTGGGAAAGGTTCAGCTATTATTACTGGCTCTTGTCTGTCCCCAAGATCTCTTTGGGTAAAAAGATTTTTCTCTTGAAAGTCTAGAATCTAGGAAACATGACTACTGGAGTCAGCATTGCTTCTTCCTTCTGTGGCTTTAGGAAACCTGCAAGTGTCTGTTACACACATTCTCCTCTTACAGGCATTGAGAAGATTTCCCCAAGATACAAGTTCCAAGTCAGTGTCTTCCAGCAGGCAGCAGAGAAGAGGGAGCTTGACAATGGGAATGGGCCATTCAAGGGAATCACTCCCAGAATGCTTTTGGGCAAGGGATGTCCAGAAAAGCTCCCATCTGCTGTGTGATCCTATGGAAGTCTCTTGTATCTTAATGTTTAATTTTCTTATTTATAAGTGAGGACAATAGAAAAACCCCTTACAGCACACCAGGGAAGCTTTAATGATTTAGGACCACTGACAATAGTCTCTGGCAACTGAGGCAGGAAATAGAGAAGGATAAAGGAAGTTTGAAAGCACCTTTTCTAAAAAGGGATGTGGAGTCTTCCAGGTTTTAAAAAAAAAAAGAATCTAAATGTGATTTTTGAGTTGAGCAAATCAGTGGAGCAAATAAACTAAATGCTACCTTGACATCTACATAACGGATAAATGCATTTGGAACCCCCAATCACTACCTCTCAAGAGCTTTTAGGAACAGTATGGATAAAGAATTGGTAAATGGATGTAAGATCGACACAATTCGCTCACGTCCTGTATTCTGAGGTGCTAGACAATCACATTTAGACTAATTTCTTTTTTAAACCATACCTGGCTCAGAAGACTCCATATCCCTTTTTAGAGAAAGAGCCCTTACAGATCCTTTATCCTGAGGTTGGCCTTATGAACTGAAGATGGGCTCTGTGTGACTGAGGTCTTATTTTCTGTACACTCACCCCACTCAACACTACTTAATTGTCTGTTGATGAAGAATCTGAGTAAGACCCTGTCAGTACCACCCATGGCTGTATTCCTAGCCCCTGGAACAGAGGAGTTAGGAAAGGTTTGCTAAATGCCTAAGGGAAAGTAGAGGTGAGGTGTTTTAAGGCCTGACTGAACAATGTCCAGTGACCACAGATGTCTAGGAAACCACTTATGTCTATGACAGAAGACTCCATGTGAGCGTTTTCCTCTGCATAAAATTTCTCCTTGGGAAATGTCCACTTACACCAGAGTCTGGCCAGTGGGTTTCTCTCCATCTTATTAACCAATGCTTCAAAGACATGGCAAGTAAATACCCAGGATCCTTCCAGAGTAACTCAGAATTTCCAAGAAGTGGCTTTTGTACATAATGCTTCAAAGAAACACATTCGGGCTGGCCTGGCGCCTGTTACAGCTAGATCTGAAGGAGCAGCACACCGGTGGCTAACATGCATGTGGCCCAACAGATGCTTCCACCACACACCAGGCTTCCCAGTAATTTCAATAAGACATAAAACAGAGGCCCTGACTATCTGAGGTCATTAAAACAGCTCATGCCCTGCTCTCCTTAACCAGAGGGTGATTCCTGCCACTGAATTAAATGCTGTCTGCCTGGTATCACATCCCTCCTCCCACCCAACATTGAGCCACACAAGTTTCTTATATCCTGTCCGGGCCTGTGGACTATTGAAGGTTAGGCAGGAAGTTCAGCGAAGTCACAGTGACTTCAATGGGTCTAGGAGGCTTCCAGATCGATCTCTACATGCCTTGTTTTATGACATTCCTGAGAAAGCCGAGGCTTAGCTCTCTACCTGGTGATGGTGACAGAGCCTCAGTGTCCTTCCTCTGTCCCAGGGACATTTCCTGCCTCTACCACTAGTGCCCAAGGAGATGTTCAAGTTGACATGAATCACTGAAGTCATTTTTAGTTTGAAAGTAGAGTGAACAAATGTCTCATACAGCTCTCTAAAGTTGACCTTAGATTTTTTTTTAAATTAGCTTAACCTTGATTCTTTATTCTCAGTATTATTGATAAGGTAAAGCAATGGAACAGTGGTAAATATTTGGAATGGCAGATTGTAGGAAGCAGGACTCAGCAAAGCATGGTAGTTCTGCTCATTACCTTTGCTAGATGGATCAAATATACCACAGCATGTTTGTATTTTAATCACAGCTACCTTCTCATTACTTTTATTCCATTTTGGAACTCTAAGAACTAACTCTGAAATGAACTGCTTTTGAAGAACAGACAAAACAAAACAAAACAAAACAAAAACCAATCAACCAAAAAAAAAAAAAACCCCACAAACCTAAAAATGAACCCAAACTTATTTGAGCTCTTCTGTAGCCAGCTTGGACCATAGGAAAAAATTACTATTGCTGTTTCTGATGAGCAATTCCCCGCCCCCATGCCCACACCCTTCAAACAGTGACTTAGGGACTTTTTCATAAGCTAGGAAGGGGTCAAGGTTACCCCTTACCCATATTATTTGACGGTTAACATGTTTTCAGACAAACCATTTAGTATTAAAATGCTTTTGACAGTTTATTTACTGCTAGGTTACAGTCCTATAGATCATTTATTAATATAAAAATAGAGCAGAGAGGTGGCTCTAAGGGAATGCCAATGGGAAGGTGAGGTCTGGAGAGGAACCACATAAGTAGTGGTCTTGTATTATGTTAATCCTTACGTGAGCTCACAGCAGCATTTTATTCCAGCATGCTATAGACCCAGTGAAGTCGTAGGGTAGGTGGCTTCCTCAGGCACAAAAATATGTTCTTCTTGCCTGTGGATGCCAAAGTAAATAGAAGTCAATGGAAGACAGCAAATGTGCTGAAGTCATTTCAATAAGGGAAGTACCTGTTAATTTAAATTTTGCACTTGACATTGGGAAGGACTAAGAGTGGGAAGTAATGTCCTAGGCTGACTTCTGAAGTCACTCTGCTCATCACTTATCTTGTATTTCTTTACTGCTGCAAAAATAGTGTTACTTAAGAAGCACATCTAATTGTGGTACAGCTCTAGAGTAAGATGGGAAATAGAAGCTGTGTATGCCTGAGTGTTAAGACTTGAGGACATTTGCATATAAAGGACCTTATCATGTTGTGCTTGGATCAAGTGACCTCTGTGTGCATGCACAAGCCCTCATGCATGTATCTGTATTTCAGAAAGTTCAAACGGTGCCTCCTGCTGTTTTCAAAACCAGGCAAATATGTTTGAGGCCTGTTGGTAATTTGGAAGAGGAAGATAGACACAGAGCCTAAAGTGGCCACAGGAAATTGGAAAAGTCTTGGCTGCCCTGAACAAAAATGAATGGGACATTGTATCACTAAATAATTGGAGGGGTGGGTCTGCAGGGTTGATACTAAGCAGGTGTCCATAAATCAGCATAGAAGTGAGTAATTAATCGCTATTAGCGCTAATAGGAAAGGGTTTTCAATAAGCTAGCTTCTGTCTCCTTCAGCTCAACCTCTTAGAGGTCATAGCTTGTTATTTCGATCCCAAATGGATAGAGAAGCTATTATCGGGCATTTCACTCAGTGTCATAACCTCAGAGGAGCTACTCCCCTTAGCTGTCAATGAAACACCCACCCTTAGCCACTCATGACTCATTGGTGGTCAGAGCTGTGGTATCCCACACACTGTTGGAGTACCCACTTCAAAGCAGACTCTTCTTTTTTAGAGGAATCACAAAGTTTGTCAGTTCCTAAGGCAAAAGTTTCAGATGGCCTTCTTAGGTCAGGATAGCCTGTCCTGTGGGAGAACAGAACCTGTGTCAGGGAGGTCAGCTTCACACAATAGGCTGAGAGCATCCATCCTCTCTTCTCTTCAAAGAAAGCTTTTAAAGGATAATCATATTCTCTCGATTCATTTGTCATATGTGTGAGAAACTCTGAGTTGTACGGTTTGGTTCAACCACACCTTGCAAGTCTGAAGGTGAGGAGTGTTATTATTTAATCCAAATAACGTTTCTATAAAGGAGTGGTAGGCTAGCACTTTGTTAGATGCCGAGGAAATGATCGAGTGGAAAAGTACTGGCCCAGTGTTGAAGTCTGCCCTGCATTCTTTCTGAACAGCAACCAGGATCAAGGAGAGAGCAGGAGGAGCATGGGGGAGTCCTTTTGGAGACAAAATAGAGATACATTCAAAGCATGTGCAGAGACCATTGGTATGAGAGGGCATGAAAGAGAACAGCAGGCTGACTGCTCCATTTGGTCCAGAAAAAACAAGGTGCTCTTTATCTAAACCCATCAAACTAGAAAAGATACTTTTGAGAGCTTCGTCTTTTTTTTTTTTTTTTTTTTTTTTTTTAAGATTAAGGTAATTGTAAGAACACACGTCATAGCCCGTCTGGATCTAGGCCAGTAGGATAGGCCTGATAGTGAAGGGATGCAGCCATACATTCTGTACTGGGTCCTGACTTATGACATCTCCTACTCCTGTAGGCCACACTCATCACTAATCCTCGAAGATTCCAGGCAGACTAGATCATAGCATATCAGGTGGGCATCAGATTAGAGGCTGAAGTCATAGCAGAGTTCGTCAAGGCCAGGTCAACATGACCAGGAGGCAGAAGGGGGAAAGATTTTGAGCAATGGGCAGAGTCCACTCCTTTTACACGTTTTAAAGATGACCTCAATGATGGAAAAGAGAGAGGAAAGAAAACTCATTAAACTTGCCAAAGATGAGCTGTGGCTGGGCTGGCTCAGATGCATGACTGGAAGACATAGAGAGACCATGACACATTTTCTCTCTCTAAAGTGAGCTAACAGCCTTACCATGAAGTGAAGGCATGATGTGTTCCGGTAAAAATAATTGAGCATCTCTAGAAGGTGAAGCAGTGAGGCTTCAGCTAGGAGCTGAGTTGGCAGGGCTAAATCACTCTTGATGGGCATGCCTGCAGGTTCCATGAGAGGGAACCATTTCTCTCTCCCTGACCTGAACTCTCTGAGTGCGCCTAAGAACTCCCTGTTACTGAGCCTGTTGACTAATATCAGAAACTGACCACCCATCAGGCCAGGGTGAGGATCTCTAAATTTTCTTATAACTTTGTATCAAAGATTTTTCTAGTTAGTGAAAGTTACCTTTCTGGAAATATTTGGAAGAGTTAAATGCCACAGCATCAGTTTCTAGCAATGTATTTGTCTGTGATCATTTGGCCTTAGAGGCTTAAGTAGGAAGAACGAACACTTGGGAGCCAGACGTCACTGTGATCTCGCTCTCGTGGATGGTTCTCGTAAATTCCCAGCATAATTCTGCAGAAAGATTTCACCTTCTCTGTCAGACCCTAATATAATATAGATGTGCTTCTGTTCTCATCTTAGAATCTCCTTCCTCTAGGCAAGAGCAGATAGAGGCAAGTCAGAGAATCCTGACATTGCTCTTATGGGTTAAATCATATGTCAAAGGCACAGCAGTAAAATATTACAAGCTTTTCATCACATAGCATATCACCTGGGGGGAAATATTTGGGGCAACTATTCTAATCCATCTGCCTGCTATTGCTTGAGCACATCTTATGTCTCTTGCTTCAAAGCAATGGTAACCTGCTCTTTAAGGAACTACTAAGGGCTTATTACTTTCCTGGTTTATTGCTAGATTCCTTTTCCTCTTGGTCTCCATTTCCCAATACCCACCTCCTCTTTCTACCTAATTTTGCTTCACAGTATACCATACAGCTTCATCCATTGCTTCATGAAATGGCCACAATGATGGCAGAACTTGTTTCATGTCTTGGTATGGTATAAGTGGAAGTGTGCAAAAGGAATATGAGATGGCACATGTTCTCAAAGGGGAGGCAAGATGTCAATAGTCTACAGGTGGAAAACAATTCATTATCAGTATGACTACACTGTAGGTGAAGAATCAAGATGCTTAGCATGAAATGACTGCGGGGGGAGGGGTAGGGTGCTGGAGCTATGACTTCCAGGTTAAGAACACTGGCTGCTCTTCTGGAGGAGCAGAGTTTGATTCCCAGCACCCTCGTGGTAGCTCACAACTGTCTGTACCTCTCGTTCTAGCCTCTATGGGCACCAGGCACATATATGGTACACAGACATTTAGGAAGACAAGATATCCATACAGGCAAAAGAATAATAATTTTGAAATTTAAAAAAAAAGAAAAGTAGGAATTGCTGAAACATGAACTCCTGACTCCAAGTTGCAAACCAAACCAAAATAAAATAAAATATAAAATAAAATGAAACAAGAATAGTTCTTTTAAAAATAAAATAAAATATAAAATAAAATGAAACGAATAGTTCTTTTAACTAGGAAATTCTGGGTAATATATAACTTTTAGTAAAGAATAAAGGGAAATACATTTCAAAATGAAAGAATGCTTGACCATACAGGGTGGCCGGGCTGGGGGTGGAGGAGCTGACCCTCTGAATCAAGGGAAGAAGGTGAATGTAGGAGCTAACTACTTCTGTTCACCTCCATGACCAGGGAAGCACTCTTCCCAGAATGTCTTTGAAGTACTATTTAGACTCTTATTCCTGAACATTAGGCTCATCAAAAACTCACTATTTCCTAGAAGAATCATGCCATCAAATGACAGTTTTAATAATCAGAAGCCTTTTTAAAAATATTGATCTCATATATTTTTTTTCTCCTAACACTGCTTTTAATTGATCTCCCTTCAGATCTCTCTGTGGCTAGCAGTGAGGTGTCAGCTTATGAATAGTAGAACTCAGGGGCCAAGCTGCAGATCTGAGCGGCAATCTAGGAGCAGCGAATCCGGGAAGAGTGAGCAGATGTCCCCTGTTAAGGAGAGCATGGAAGCTCTTGAGGCTATCCGAGGAAGAGGAGAGTCATTTTAGCTCTGAGTGTGATCAAGGTGACTCCATGTGTGGGAAGAATGCAGGAGACGAGAACACGTGTGGGAGGAAGAGCGAAGGTTGCAGAGCGAATGCTAAGCTGCACCATTGAACAAATGACACTTTCTCTCACCAATGAGCCAGGTGGTGGCACATTTAATCCCAGCACTGACTAAGCAGAGATCTCTGGAAGTTGGAGGGCAGCTTGGTTTACATAGGGGATTTCAAGCCACGCATGGCTGCATAGTGAGTCTCTGTCTCAGAAATACAAAAACAAAATAAATGGGAAAAAAATGATGGAGATGACTTAACAAATCTTTCCATTTTACTCTTCTCTGATTCTATGGCTTTGGAACTGAAAGGGGGCATTTATGGACTAAGTCAAGTCTGAATTGTTGTGAGTAAAAAGCATAAGATTCTGGAGTGCAAATGGAAAAAATATTGAATCCAAGAACATTCTGGAGTGGACTCTCAAAGGGCAAAATGACGTCTTTACTCTTGAGACACAGAGAAAACAAGATTAACTCTAACCCAATTTCTGGGCCAGGGGCACAGATGAAACAAAGCTTTTGGCTTCAAGGGAAAGTTTTCCTAAGCAAAACTAGTTGGGAAGGAAACAGGCTTAGCATGTGGAATTTGAACATTTTAAAGATGAGTGGAAAGCTGGGGTAAGAAGTGCAGGTAGCTAAGAAACAGAATTTTTGTTGGAAGTCTCAGAGGAGTGATGTTTCTCAGGCAAGAAGAATTCAAACCAGGGAGGAGGATATAAGTATAAGAATTCCACTGAAATGGAAAGAAAAAGCTGTCAGAGAGTGAGGAAGCAGGCTTGGAAGGCTGTGGTGGGGGAAGCAGAGGGAGCAACAAGAGGAAGGGACTAAAGAGTCTCTGGAAGCCACTGAAAATCCTGCCAGTGAGGTAACAGGCCAGAAAACCACTTTGTAATGAATTGAGAAAGGCAGACATTCATTCAACAGACAATTTTTCACCACATCTTAGGGACCCAGTACTGTTTTAAGTACAGGAATTGCAGTAGTAAATAAACCACTGGAGATAAGCAAGAAAAACAGCAGGCTGAGCATTGCCACAGAATGATGCGATGGCAGGGTTCCTTTGGATTAGATGGCTGGTGGGTGAGAAGATTTGTCAGCAAAGAAACCAGCCAGGACAGGCCCTGGGGTGGCAGAAGAAGATGGAGATGAAGATGAACTCCTGAGAGAGCAGAGACATTTTCTGAGAAGGCTGTAATTATGTTAGCTAGATTTTCAGGAAAGACCGGGGTAAGAACTTTGAACTGTGTTCCAGGTGTGCTCCTAGGTATGTTGGAAAGGGGTGAATTTAAAGTATGTGTGTGTGTGTGTGTGTGTGTGTGTGTGTGTGTGTGTGTTGTGGGTGTTGGGATGTAATTTGTTCAAAGGTTTGTCTTGTTCACCTCTTGGGAAATGACTATATTGGAACATAGATGGAAGCAAGGGCCAATGGTGAATCTATCAAATAGCCCAGAGAAAAGTTGATGGTGTTTAGAGCAGGTGGTGTTAGTGGAGATGAAGGGAAGGTAATAGATTTGGGATGTAATTCTGAAATAAAATTTATAGAATTCACCCATGCCCCAGATGGAGAAAAAAAAATATGTACTATGTTTGTTTGCTTGTTTTTAAACAGGATCTCACTCCTGGCTAGCCTGGAATTCACTATGTAGACCAGACTGGCCTTTAACTGTGGCTATATTTGCTATATTTCTGTCTCTGTACCACACACTCAGCTTTGTTTTTTCTTTTCTTCCTAGATTAAATCTGAAAGTCACATACACTGATTCATTAGAATTAACAGGACAAATGACAATTCCCATTTCCAGCTCGATCCTGTGTAGCTGTTGTCTTCCTGTGTGGGAGCTATAATTCCAGTCCTATTCATTTGGTAAACATTTGTGGACACCCGCTGAGTCCTGACTATTGTTGCTAGATTCTAAAGTCACCAGCAGGACAGACACAGTCTCTTCTTCCTTGGCTTTGGGTTTGAGTGACATAGGTTATTATTTATATGTTTATTACACAGCTTATACATGAATACATGTGATAGTAAAGGCCAACAAAGGCATACGCACAATGATGTGAAGCAGAGTAGCAGGTAGATATAGCCTGGGATAACACAAAGGCTCTCTTCAGAATGTGGCATTTCAAATATTTGAAGAATGATGACAGAAAAATTTAAAAACCTTGTGGTGGAAAAAAAAGACATTCAGACCCAAGGAACATAAAATGGCATTGTTACTGGAGCCAGGGGAAGAAGCAGACAAAATATTAGAAGGCTGGTTAGTCAGAGGCTGACAAGATAGTGCAGGCCTTTCATGTTCTTCATAAGGACTTTGGTCTTTAGTCCAAGGGTAATAGAAGAAGATGATGTAATTAGATTTTTAACAGTGTCTCTGGCTATAGAAATAAAAACAGTCCTGACTTTACATTTAGAGAATCTAGGAGAAAGCATGGGTGGGCTAAAGTCTGACTTGTGAACTGCCTGTGCAGGGCGTGGAGAGAACAAAGCAGCTTGTGATAGGCACCAGCCACACAGTTTGTCACAGTTACTTTTCAGATCTACATATTTCAGAACATTTTCCTTCAATCAACTGAACTGATATGCTACACTTTAATATACTTCCCCTTTCTTTAAAGGCACCCATTTAAGTGGTTCTCAATTTTTACTATCACAAACAATACTTCTCTGGGATATTTCTGAGCATTTATCTTTGCTCTTGAGAGACAGAGAAATAAAAATGCCAGGCTAGAGTACACGAACATTTTTATATTTTATTAGATTATGAAAAAGTGTACTGAAAAGCTATGATGCTGATTTTGAGTAGTGTTTGAAGGGGAAAATGTTGAGCTGGTGTATAATACCAGAACCAAGTAGGTAGAAACATGACAGCAAACAATATGCTAGAATGGTAATGTTGTGGTAAGCTGCTGGGTTCCTGACCTCCCACGGTGGAATTTACTGGAGTCCACCTCATAATCAGAATTTGCCATAAGCCTCAGAGGGGTAGTACTGGCCTTTCGACTTGCAAATCTGCCAGAACAGCCACCACCTGAGTTTCTGTTGCTTACACCATATGCAGAAGATGTGCTGGTGGCCAGAGGCTAGAATCCCAGGGGGCTTCTCCTGGGTTATTCTCTTCATATCAAGAATCCTGACAGTGTGCAGTGTTGGGGTAGTAGTTCAGTGGTAGAGCTTTTGCTCAGCATAGGCATGGCTCTGGGTTCTTAATTCAATACTGCAACTCCAGTTGAGTCAGAGCTTCCAACTCCAAAGCAGTCTCCTCTTCTGAATTCTAGAGCAAACCCATCCTGCTTCCCTCCTCTTCTGAATTTTAGAGCAAACCCATCCTGCTTCCCTTTTCCTTCTTGGACTAAACCGTGAGTTTCTTGTCCCCCTTTTCTTCCCTCAAGTACAGGTGCTTCTCAGCTTTGGTCCTAGATCCTCTAGTCTGTTTGTAGATTCTTTCTTCAGCGATTTTATTTTTTTTCTCCACGGGCAGTGACTTTACATGGCAACTTTCAACCTAGCATTTCTAGCCCAAGCATCACCTGAGTTTCAGGCTCATCCCTCAACTTGGCTGGCCCAGATGGGTTAATTGTCACTTCCAACTTGTTCCCTCCACCCCCTTCTTTCTCCTGGGTTGGTGAAAGATGTCTCTATACCTCTAGCTGGTGTCAGGAAGAAGCTGAGTCCCATGGAATCTCCCCTTTTCCTTTGCCTTCTCGGTTCAGTATGCTCACAGACTCAATCAACTCCACTTCCCAACTGCACTTGAATTTGTCCATTTTTTCTTTCTTCCCATTCCCTAGTGTAAGCAATCTCTCATCATTTCACCATGTTGTCATTTAAACATCCTTTTTCCCATCTGTTTTCCACAAAACAAATGGAGATATGTAGAGCAGACCATTTTCAGTCTTCTGGTTAAAGCTATCAGAGACTTCCCTCTTAGGACTTTGGAAATACAGTTGGAATAAACACCTTGGTTTATCAGGGCTTCCTCAACCTGCCTTCTATACCTCTGGATGGTTTCAACAGGCTTGGTTTGTACTCCCCTTTTATCTCCTTGGTCCTGTTAAGCCTTTGCCCATTGCAGGACTATGCCCTGGTCCTTTCTCTGCCTGAACTACCTTCCCCAGTATCTTCACATAGCTAGCCTTTAGGGATCGCTTACGTCATTACTTGGTGTCACTCCTCAGGAGGTCTCCCAGATAACCCTACACAGCAGCCTCTCTGATTTTGTCCTCTACCAAAACTCTCCATTTTTTCCACTTCTTTGCCTTTCAAGAACCATAATAATTCATGAAACATCATCATATTCCACACATATTGTTCACATGGATTCCTCACTATTAGTAGTCCTAGTCTCATAAGCAAGTGTCATCTTCCTATACTGTAAATCATTGATCATGTAATTCACTGTTATTTACCATTTCAGAAAATAGAGTGGGAGGGCTGGCGAGATGGACCAGTGGTTAAGAGCACTTCTTATACCTAAAGAGGACCCAGGTTCAATTCCCAATACCCACATGGTGGCCCCTAATCATCCATAACACTATTGTACATAGATATACATAGGGCAAAATACTTGTATAGATAAAATGAAATAAATCTAAAAAATATTTTAAAAAGAAAGAAAATACAATGTTAGTTGATTCTCTTCTTTCTCTTAATATCTCTTCTCCCAGGAGTCAAAGTCCCTTAACCCATCTTGGATGTGAAGTTGCTTATTACCTTTTGTATCTCACCAAACCAGTCTCAACAACTCAGAAAGGTCATTTTCCTTATGTAGTAGTAGATCAAACCACATCTCTTTCTTTTTAAAAGTTAATTCTTGGAGAATTTCATACAATGTATTTTGATTATATTCGCTCCCAAACCCTCCTCCTAAAAACTCCCAGATCCACTCCCAAGCCCCCAACCCCACAATGTTTATACTCTTTGTAAAAATTAGCTTACTAAGCCAATTTGAGTTGCCCATATGCTTCTGGTTCTGGGACCACCCATTGGAGAATGGTTGCTTTACCAAGAACTACATTCTTAAAGAAAGCTATCCTTTCTAACGCAGCAACCACCAACTATCCATAGATCCTCCATTACAGGTAGGAGCTCATAGATCCCCTTCCAATCCATTCTAGAATGTTGGTCCAGCTTGATCTTGTGTAAACAAACCCTAGCTGTTGTGTGTTCTCTGGTCCTTCCTGATTTCTATCTCTTAGGATTTTTTTTTTGTTGTTGTTGTTCTTTTTTTTTTTTTTCTTTATTATCTTCCCCTTCATGGTGTCTCTGAGCCTTGGGGAAGGGGTGTGATATGATGTGCCATTTGTGGCTCAGTGCTCCAGGGATACTCACTGTGTTTGGGCAAGTTGTGAGTTTTTGTACAAAGAAATTTCTCCCATGAGATCTGACACCTGCACTAAACTACAGGCAGAGGTAGGCAGGCTTACAGGGTAGTTTGATATGTCCAAGTGTCCATTTAGCATAATAATAGTAGTAGATATGAATGCTTGTGTGCTCCCTAACTATGGATTCTTGGCCAGATTTATAGTATATACATCTCTTCCTGTGGGACAGGCCATAAAAATAAGAAATTGGTTGGCTAACTCCTACCATGCATGCCACTATTGTGCCATGAGCATATCTTGCCATGTTGGTTATTATTGTAGTTCACAGAGTTGACAACTGGATAGGACTATTGATGACTCCGCATACACAGCACCTTACACACTACCTTCACAGTACTAGGAAAGCTAGCCAGTAGGAAAGAAACTGAGGCCATTGCTCCATGCTCTGTGACCAATATACATGCTGTCTTCAGCAATAGGTTCTTACCATCAAATTCTAGTGAGCAATCAAGGGCAATGGCAATAGCCTGTATTGTTTTGGAGGTCTCTGGGACATTTCTGACCAACAATTCAGGAGGGGCACTTGGCAATAGGCTTTTAATTTGGCAACTATGACTTCTGGGATGGGCATCATCCCCTGTGCTGGGTAACTTCAATCACCCAACCACATTTAAATGTTATGCTGTGCACTGTATTAATGCCTATGGGGTGCATTTTACTTGGTTCTAGAGTTCCACATCAAAACATTGTTTAGTCAGCCTTATGAAACTGTACACAGACCTTTGGAGCCTTGATGTGAGAGAGGTGCTGTTTGCTTTGGATAGCAGTTCTCACAGGGAGGTCTCCAAGGGTTGAAAGAGGTCTCTGCTTAGGCTCTCCACACTCCTTCGCTTGGAGCAAGAACATTTCTGTCTCATCTGAGTGCAGATCGGGACAGTCTTTGCTCCTATCCTCCCTACGCTGTAAACATCATCAGTGAAACATCGTGTATCTAATGAATTAATCAGTCATTGGCTCTTTGTGGAATTTAAATCTGCTAAATTTATGTCAGCAGGGCAACAAATAGTAAGCGTTCTGTGGCTTGTGATTTGTCCCCTTCCCACTTCTGGACCCTCCAATTCTTAATGTGTAAATCCAAATCTTATGGGCTCACCCTTTCCTAGACCCTAATTCCCGAGTCTTTCCCAGCCCCAACACATATGGAGCAGGATGAAGGAAGAAACAAGAGGAAAAAAAATCTCCTGTGACCCGAAATGACACTGTGAACACTATGCTTACAGGAGGAGGATCTTCATAAAACTTTTTCTAAACAAAGGAAATCTACCCTTTAAACTTTATCTAGTGGGACAACACAGGCTCCCAGTGCAGGTCCTTGTCTGCCAAATGTCCACTCTTGTTTGGACATGGGAGGGCTCTGGATAGCCTGATTTTATTGCACTTAAAAGAAAATCTAAAACAAACTTTAACAATGGCCTGGCATATCAAAAAGCTGGAGTTATTGAAACAATATGGTATAAGAGTGAGATCAGATATACAGAATAATCCAACAAACCTGAAAACAGATCCACATAGACACTAAAATGTAGTTTGTGGTGAGATGCAAATCAAGGATAAACAAAAAGGTAGAAAATGGACCTACTCTGTCATGAAACAAGTGAGATCCTTGTCTCATACCATATGCAAACATAAATTCTAGGCCACTAAAGACCAAAAATGTAAATAATGTAATTCTAAACATATGAGAAAAATACATAAATATTTTGGGTGTATGAAAGGCTTTTATTTTTAAAAAGACAAAACCATACACTATAGAGTAAAAGGGACTGAAATTTGACTATGTAAAATTAAGGTTTCTTTTCTTTCTTTCTTTCTTTCTTTCTTTCTTTCTTTCTTTCTTTCTTTTTTTTTGTGGAAAACATTGAAACTGAAACAAACACCTAAGCCTCCTACAAACAAAGATAAAATATAGCTGAAAAGGACAAATGATTCTTTTTTCTTTAATAAATAAGTGGTGAAAAAACAAGAAGAATGGGAACTCTTAGGAACTAAAAGAGGCTTGGGAGCCGTGGCAGTCGGATGAAACCTCGTTTGGATTCTGACCCACAGAAACCGAGTATGGAAAGATGTGCGGTAGGTCAGGATGTCAGAGGAGCCTGAATGCAGAGTGGTTATTATATGGGTTTAAAAACCCAAAATCATTATCAATGTTCAAGGAAGAATGATGAGACTCAGTTGTTTTTTGTTTGTTTGTTTGTTTATTTGTTTTTAATTCTTGGTATTTCAAGTATTTGTGAATGAAATTTAATGGTACTTGGCATTCACAGGGACTGGCAGTTGCATGGAAAAGACAGAGGATGTGAGTTTCTATGCCACATCAATGTGGCCAAGGCTCTTGGTTATCAGAGCTGGAGGGAGGCTGTGTGAAAGGTCATGGTGTTATTTTATTTTATTGATGAGATTTTTAAAAATTAAATACAAAGCAATTTGCCTTGACATTAAGGAGGAGACTAATTGAAGGTGATTGTGCTTGGACTCTGAAATACATCATTCAAAAAAGATATTGACAGGTGCCAATAGCTGTTGATTCTGGGACGTTTGGCTGTGAGAATTTGCTTAAACTTTTTGTATATTTTAAATTTCTAAAGAAGGGGGGTGGTGGGAGGAAACTTTCTTGGGGAGAAGAATGATGGAGCTTTTCCTTTGAGCTTTAGAGTCTGTGAGCTTTCTTGTGAAAGAAGTTGTGAACTAATGCTCTGCTTCCTCTGGAAGAAACTTCCGATGACAGCCCATTTCCTCCCATCTTTCCACACTACCACAGACAGCAAGGCAGCCATTTCTAACACAGGGGCGACTTCCAGCCCATATGCCCACAAGGGGATAGTGCTTGAGAACACAGAATTTTCATGAGCATGATTTGTGTGCTTCCAATTTTATACTTGTGTGTATGTGTTGAGTATAACTTACTGGAAACCTTTCTATGTGGTACAGAATAAATGAGAGAAAGTGTGGTAAGCTATGGAACTTAAATTTCAAAGATAAAAGTATGCAAGAGATATTCTGATTAGGACAGGTGGAGGGCTGGGGGCATAAGATGGAGGGATGAGTATAATTAAAATACATTGAGCACATGTGTAAAATTATAAAGGAATTGATAAAAGCGCACTATACTAAAAGAGAAAAGCACCTCTCTGAGAAAAGATGAAGTAAAAAAGAAAATATGGATGCAAAATATATGGGTAACAAAACTATAAGCCTCATTTAATACATACAGTAAGAGCTGTGTGCTAAATGTATAGAGTTACATCTTGTAAAAAAAATCCCAACATATTTTAAGAAATTGAAATTTAAACAAATCATATACTTTGATTAGAATGAAATAAGATTAGAAAATAAGAATCAAAATATAGTTAAGAGGGAAAAGAAGTCAATAAGCTTTGGAAAGACTGAAAAAAATCCTCTTAGTACCAATTTACTATGTAGTTAACGTTAACAGTTGAGAAAATACAAAATGTTTCATCATTTATCACAATGTGTTTCTCCTCAAATTTATCTATTATCAATAACTTGATTTTCAGGGAAAAAAGAGGTGTTGTGAGAATAGACAATGCTCCTGAATTAAATATATCTAGAGAGTTTTTTTTTTTGTTTTGTTTTTTTGTTTTTGTTTTTTTTTAAATATTGAGATATTCTCCTGAATTTTTTTCCCCAGCTGCATGCTGACTTGATCAGGGGAAACACAGTGACAAAAGGCATTGCACTGCCATGTGCTCCTATTGTACTTGTGAGTAAGGCTGACTGTGAGCAGTAGGAAAATGACACTCCCAACATGTGACAGGGTAAGGACAGAAGCCAGGTGGGTGTTAGGGTGGAAAGCCATTGTCTGGCCCTGGCCCTGCTATTGTGCTTGAGCCAGGCATGGTGAGAAGAGGGCAGAATCCTATGGGAAGAGGAGACACTTGGGCAGTGAGTAGTTCTTTCTAGGATTCCATATACCTGCAGTGCTTGTGACACCAGTTGGCTTCCATCAACCTCACCTGTCACCATTTGATGACATGGTAGAACTCTGCATCTATTCAGTGTTCATAAATGAGACATACTTGTTTTGACACCATTGTTTCTGTGAAAGAGAAGGGAATCAGATTGGACATCAGGACCAGGAACTGGCAAAACCAATTGAGAATAAAAAACCAAACCAAAACAAAACAAAAAACAGTGGGACTGAGAGACTTTCAGGAGAGGTAAAGCCCATGCGCATTGCTAGAACTCACAGGGAAATGCTTGGCTAGCAGTTCCTACTTTATCCTGGAAAACATCTGTGCTCATCCTCATGCCTTCTGCACCTCCCATGAAAGGGAACTCATCCCTGCCCCAGTCACTTAACCTTTTATTATATGTGATACTAAAAATTAGTATGTTGGCAACTATATGGGTCCTATTTGTAGAGATAAGTCTTTGCTCCTTAAGCTTTGATTTATTGTCTTTGGATGTTTAGGGGGTTAGGGAATGGCTGGTTTTTAACAAGAAGATAAACGTACAAATGGAAATTCTTTTAAGTCATAAATACCACTAACTTGCCTGTTCCAGGGAAGTTCAAATAAAGACACTGGAATTCAGCAGCTGCTGAAGTGTTTTTCTTCTCTTCCCATTGGCCAAGAAAAAGATGTGCCCCACTGACAGAAGACCAGGCTCCAGGGCCTGACCTGGGCCTGGATCCGTAAGCCACTGAGAGAGAGGTCCTATAGCAAAGAAGAGTGGTACAGAGTGATAGATCGGTCTCCACCGGTTGACCTCGAAAGCGTGCTCTGCACAGCAGTCTCCAGAGGGTTCCTCATCTACCTAATTTAATACCCGCACTGTACTTGCGTCTGCTGCATCTTCCTCTCAGGATTCATTCTGGGTCAGTGGCCGTATTCACTACCTCTGCTCCACGATCAATATGCTTTCTATCTTTTCCTTTAGTTCCACACCAACCCTGGAAGGTAGGAACTCTGAGGGCAGTGGTAGCATCTCACTCATACTTACAGTTTCCATAGCATGCTAGGTCACACCCACTGCTTAGTAGGAGAGCAACACTTGACTGTCAGTTCATTTGTTAGGTAGACATAGTGCAGTCTTTGCTAAACACATGGAGGGCTTTTAACAACAACAAACAAAAGCAAGGCAAATGAATGTCTCTGCCCGAGCCTCACCTTACACCAAATAAACCCTAATTTCTAACTTGAGTTCCTAGCATTGGTAGGTGTATGGAGCTCTACAGGGAGTTCTGATTTATGGAGAAGGTCAAAACTACCATATCAATGGGCCTTCTGCTCTCTGTGGCTATATTGTATTTGCTTCTGGGTTTAGATTCTAAAGTTCGAAGAACCTATTGGAACTAGGAATAGTAGGAACAAATGCTCAGATCACCGAGTATGCATACTATTTTATAACCACAGCAGACTAGGCCTATCATGTGGTTCTGGGGAAATCACTACAGCTCATGCGTGTACAATGCATGTGTGTGCATGTGCATGTATATGTAGGAGGCCGAAGAACAATTTCATGTGCCATTCTTTGGGAGCCATCTACCTTGCTTTTTGGAAGCGGTCTCTCACTGGCTTGACATTACCAACGATCTGGGCTAGGGTGGTTAGCCAGAGAACCCAGTGTTCTCTTGTCTCTACTTCCTCAGCACTGGGCTTACAGCACACAAATCCATGCCCAGATCTTTCACATGGATCCTGAGGACTGAACTCTGGCAAGCACATTATCAAGGCTGAGACATTTTCCCAGCCATCATTGTCATGCCTTTTGGGACTTCAATGGTCTCAACTGTAAAATGGTTACATAATGGTAACCATTAATGGCTTCTGAAGACTGTTGTAGAAATTAAACTTTTATGTAGAGCCCATAGACTAGCATTTATGTGCAGTATGAAGAAGAGGCTGACCGGTTTGCTACAGTTGTTCTCTGCTTTGCTTAACAGCTGACCTCCTGGTGGAACAAGCTCCTAGAGCCTTTTGACACTAGCAGTTTCCTTGTCTTCCCTTCTCATTTCTGTTCCAGTGCTGTTCCTCTGACCCCTACAGTGTCTGGAATCTCATCTGTCTTAACTAGGGTTTTTATTGATTCGAGAAAGGCGTTTATTTGGGTTACACTTCCATATTACTGTTTATCATCAAAGGAAGTCAAGGCAGGAACTTGGAGGCAGGAGCTGATGCAGAGGCCATGCAGGGGTGCTGTTTTTTGGCTTGCTCACCATGACTTGCTCAGCTTGCTTTCTTATAGAACCCAGGACCACCAGCTCAGGGATGGGACCACCCAAAATGGGTTAGAGCATCCCCCATCAATCACTAATAAAGAAAATATCTCACCGCTTGATTTTATGGAGGCATTTTCTCAACTGAGGTTCCCTTCTCTCTGATAACTAGTTTGTGTGTTCAGCTGGCATATCATCCTTCCTCTTTGATCCTATTGCTCTGGTTCTAATTCCTCTTAGGATCTCTTTCCTGGGTTATGGCTGACAAGCTTGTTTCTTTGCCAACAATCTGCTTGTATAAGAACCATCCCGATTCAGGTCCCACATCCCTCTAAACTCAAGCTGGGATCATGGTGTGGCTGAGTTCAGAATTCAAGCTGGAATGATGTGCAGTTCATTCTCTTCCTCTAAGCTCTCCTGTCATTGTCTCCAATGAACACCAAGGATGACCATGCTCCTCTCAGCAGAGGTGCAAACAGGATGAGAGACTTTCTGGGGATAGGGATGTAGCTCAATAGCGGATGTAATGCTTGTCTTGTATGTGTGAGGTCCTAGGTTCAATTCCAAGCACCAAATAAATGAAAACAGTAGGGGATGGGGATCATTTCTGCAAATCAAACAGCGACATGGGTCTACACAGCCACTGTAGGGGCTTGACCAGTTAGGACGGTTATCTAAAACCGAGTGCTGGCTACTCCCCCTGCCCCATCCCATGCACTGACTATTTCTAGATCATGCTTTGCATGGTCTGGGATGTGGGGTTCTGTACATACATCCTCTCCAGATGTCTGACTTCTCTGATGTCTAAAGGGCCACCCCTCACACTTCCATTTCTTTTGAAAATTTCCCTGGAAGCAAATGACTCTCAAGAATCTATATATCTAACAAGTGTTGGAATGACTCTGATCTGCTGGCCTAGGTTTTTGGCACCTCCATTCAGGGAACTAAATCACATAGTTTCTACTGAAGTTATTGGAGTACAAATACCCTCTGCCAAGAAGACCGTGGCTTCTAGAGAAGAGCCAATGTTTGTCATTCTTTATAGCTGGAAAAGATGGGCATTGGGCTGGGGCATGAAGGCTAGATGAGGTCTGAACATGTTGATAGCTGTCTAGAGCCATACACATTAAATATCCCAGGGCCATACACATTAAATATCCCAGGGGGAATGGAGACAGAATGCTATTTAGGATATTAAGGCATCACTGGATAACCCAAGAGAGATTGTGGCAGATATGCAATACAGTACCTGGCTTCTCAGAGGTAACGTGGAGAACCTTGAAAGACAGTCGGAAGTGCGCTTGGATCTCCTGAGCTGCAAACGCCAAGGGCTGTCTGCAGGGTCTCTCATGATAGCTCTTTTCTACTAGACATCAGCTGCAGATATTTGGAACACTCTGCATTCCCAGGACTCTGCATCTACTAGCTTTGCAAGAACCTTAACTGTGTCATCCTGTGGACTATTTTTAGTTGGGAATACGTAGGCTAAAACCTGAGACCTGCTAACTAGTACTTCATACCTAAAGTAAATCGGAACCTTGAGGTCATTGTGACTGGTGTCCCCTCCTCACTCATTCTGAGCACACCTCTAACCCCCGCCCCCTTTCCCTCTCTCCTGGATGTTGTTTGACAGAAAAGCCAGCATCACCAGGGATTCAGAACCTGTGTTCTCTTCTCATGTTCGGCTTTGGCTTGGTGTGAGGAAGTAATCACAGGAGAGGAAGGAGGAGCTGGCCACTTGGAAGCAATAGGTCTGGACTCAGTGTGAAGCCCTTGGTTCTGTTCTGTGGGTTTTCTGCTATGTCTGCAGCACAAGATCCTGACGAGGTTAAATAATTAATGCACGTGAATGTACTTTGTAAGCTCTAAAGCACTGCAGGAATATAATTAATTATGTTTATAATTACAGGTAATGTAATTATAATTGTAATTACTCTGTGGGCGGAAGCAGAATATATCTATCCCGTTCATAGTTTATAGCAGGTTACCCTTGGTGGATATCCTTGATTAGATCATCAGTTTGTATATTTGAATCTGACTTACTTTCTCTGGCTTTATTTTCAAGATTGTGACATACTTGAGATATTTATATGAGAAAAGTTTCATAGAGCAAGTCTAGTAGAAGCCAGCCACACTTGGTAGCCTCTCTGGCATTTATCTATGATACAGATAAGTTAAGGCATTTTATTTATTACCTTACCCATCTACAGCAGTCCTTGCAAAGAATCACATAGTTAAACACAAAATCGTGATATATACATATAATTTCTATAATTATTATATATTTATGTCTCATTTTAAAAAAAAGAGTCAACTTCAGAAATTCAGCAGACTCTGTATACTAAAATGTTTATCTTATGACTAAGTGGCAAGTTTGTCCTTCATTCTACATGACCTTTCTTAATACTGAGCTAAAATATGTTTTGCTTTTCTAGCAAAAGTAATAAACATAATAAAAGGAGCTGGTATCAGCTTCTCCTCCATTAACAGGGTTAGTCATAGAAAGGAGCCTTTGCAAACATAACCTGCAGTGATGGCTTTCCCTGTGCTGGATGAAAGCTTTGGAATTGTCATGGTTCATCAGAGAAATGATGTAATATGTACCAGAGCCAGAGTCTACATTTTTTTTCCGTTTGGAAAGTTATGGCAACAGCAAGATATTTCCCAGGCATCGTTCTCCTGGAACACCTTGTGGGAATGGCGAGATTCCACCCAAGAAGCCAAATACCACATTTCCTTAGAGTCTCTGACCTTCTGCCATTGTCCACAAGCACTATTAATTGTTGTTAATTTCCAGCACATCATTAATTATTCACCAATAAAGATGTGGGAGATGGCAGTGCCCTTCACTCATGAGCAATCACATGAAGAAACTATTAATAACTACAAAATGTATGTTCCTTGAAAGGTGTACAGTGGACAGGAGCCATTTGCATGGAAGGTGCTATGTCTCTGGTGGCCAGGCTGTGACATCCAGCCAGTGTGGGTGGGTGCTTGAGCAGCTTAGTCCTCACTGAGGAAGAAGTCTCCTCTGTCTTCCTTAGTGACTGTAGCTTTTGGCCACTAGAACCCGACGTGCTTTTCAAAGAACATTTTCTCTTTGCAACTTTTCTCCCGTTGAGGAGGCTGTGCAGCTGTCGAGTAGGTCCCTCTGATGTCACTACCTGGGTCAGACATACAATTAGAACTTAGTTTGGAGTTTCCTACTCCCACTCCCTTGCTGCTCAGCAGACCATGTGACAGATCAGCATCTGTGCTGGGGAAATGCTGTCCCACTCAGCTTGACAGAGATGGCATCAAGGCCATCCTATTTGACATTGGCTCCTGATGTTGAAAAGAATATACCCAAGTTGCCAGTTAGTGTAGAAATGCTTTTGTAGAGACTGTCTAGAAGGCTCGGAGATTGTTCCTGTAAACCAACAGGAATGTTCGATATTTAACACTATGTTGGAAGGCAGCTTCTTATGTCATCTTGGGCAATCAGAAAATGTCCAGATATCAACAGAAAGGGTTAGGAAAAGCCAATGAAAAACTTTTTTTCCCTTTCACATGTGTACATTTTATTGGTGAAACTAAGACAGCTTAGATTTTGGAGTTAAAATTTAGATTTGTTGCAAGGACAGTCTGAAGGTGATAATTCTTTCTAGTTTCTTGGTGAGAATATGGAGAGCCAGGAAGGCTTCTGAGGTACCCAGCTGTAAACACGAGGAGTAAGGCACCCATGAGAACTGGGCACTGCTCTTCATGGTGTGTGATAGGATTCTGTCCCTCGTCTAGGCTGAGACTGCAAAGGCAAGGACAGCATCCTATTCTCCCCCGTCCCCATGTCCCTCTGTTGCTTGTTCCTCTGTGCTAGCATTGGGGACTTCAGGGGGACATTTTTCCATTTCCTAGAAGAGACTAAAGCGTGCCCTACATCGCACAGGGCATCCTATGTCAGCACAGACAAAAGATTGGAAGTGTGAACAATAGCCTGCTTTCATACAAACATTTATCCTAACCTTCATTTTTGCCCATCCATAAATGAGGTGCTTTCAGTTCATCTCTGTAGAGTTAGTACTTAAGAGTCTGAGGTCTAAATTCCAATTTCTTCCTGTTATTTTAACCATTACACTTCATTGCTACATGATAATCTATACCCAGCATAACTCCACCTTTTAAAAAATTTTATTTATTTCTTCTATCAATGGCCATTTATGTTGTTGAAAGTTTGTTCTTCCCATTGAAAGTAGTGCTGCAATAAACATTTATCTATGGATTTTTTTTTATAGTTATAAAACTTTCTCTAAAATTTCAATTTTATCACGTGACATTAGATTAACCTCCAATCAGCCATGCTGCTTTCCAAGCTGGATTGCTTTACATCCATTTCCATAAACTAGGGCAGGAGACTTACAACTCCCAGGCTTCCACCCGTGGGAAGCATGGACCATTCCCACTGATGTCTTCTCCTTCTTCACCCAAGGCCAGTGATGCTTAGGGGGAGGGGTAGGACCAGTCTTTTTTTGTCTCTACACTTGCCTTGCCTAAAGGACAATACTTTCTCCTTCCCAGTCCGAGTTAAAGAGTATAGATGTGCCCAGCTGCTTGGGTAGAGGGAAAAGAGGACAAAAGAGAAGCACCCGATTCAAAGTAATAATAGAATTTAGTCAGGGGACTTACAGACCTGCAGTCTCAGCATTTCAGAGGCGGAGGCAGAGGATTATGAATTTGAAGCTATTCTGGGTTACCCAATGAGACTCCTATTCAACAAAAGTCTATATCTTTCAACATAATTTTAACAAATTAATTTTATTAATAACAATAAAATTACATGAGACCTAAACTCTCCAGCACTTAGAGGCGTTGTTATTGCAACACTCATCATTTCTGCATGGATTATGGGATAGTCAGTATTTCATTATTTGTGTGTTTTATGTTGCCTATAGGAAGGCAATGGTTGAGAATTAGATATACTATCTAGGTCTATTCCAGGCAAGAAGACAAGGTCAGATTCAAGAAACATTTAAGGGAAAGGGTGTGAATAAAGTCTGTCTCAGTTAGGGTTACTATTGCTATGAAGAGACACCAGGACCAACAGCACCTTAAGGAGGAAAGGGTTTATTTGCCTTACATACCCCGATTCACAGTCCATTGAGAGAAATCAAGGTAGGAACTCAAACTGGGCCGGAACCTGGAGACAGGAGTGAAGCAGAGGTCATGAAGGGGTGCTGCTTACAGGCTTACTCAGCTTTCTTTCTTACTGAACCCAAGACCAGCAGCCCAGAGGTGTCCCCATACACTCATCACTAGTTAAGGAAATGCGACTCAGGCTTGTCTGCCTATAGTCTGAAGGCTTTCCTCCCCACACCCCTATTCCCCTTTGAGATTCATTCTTGTCAGATGGCTTCAGCTTGTGTCCAGTTGACATAAAACTAGTCAGGACAAACGGAGAAACGGCTCATGATTTTGGGTATGCAAGCTAGGGAAGTCGGAATGTTTATTCTTCTGATAAACAACGAGGAGTATAGTTTGTGATGGCAGAAAGTGACGGATTTAAGCTAGGGAGTTCCTGTTCATCCCCAAGAGAGGCTCAAGACAAGGGATTTTTATTTTCTTTCAAACTGTAACTTGTTTGGATGGAGCACTGCCTCTGCTGTGTTTCTATGTGACTCAGATTGGCTGCCTATGTGGCTCATGGCTCATGTCTGTTCTATGCTGCTACTGTTCCCGTGCAGCTAGTATGCAGCTGCTGACCGATCACGTGTTTGCATTCTCATGTCAAGTGCTAGGCCTCTGAGCTTTTCTGACTGGCTCACACCCACACCCATACAGTCATGGTGTCATGTACACATAAATCCCTCAGGCTAGAAACCTAAATGTGCACTTTCCTCACCAGAGAGAAGTTCAGCTACCTCCTGGATCCTATCAGTTTTGCCTTTGAGAATCCTGGACTAGGGTTTGAGGTCAGCTTGATCCCAGGCATTCTTTAGATCTCAGATGAGGGGAATTATCCTGTAAATAGCTGAATAATTTACTAACGGTTCCCAGGTGCCTTATCCAGTGAATGAATCACAGCTTTTTCCTCTTCAACCCCATGGCACATTTGTGTTCTTTCTTCCATGGAAAGTGTTAAAAACAGTTACTCAGCAAACCGTATTCCTCTCCCTTCTCTTACCTCTCCCCACCTCAAGGTCATAGACACCTCCATGTTCACTGTACCCTCCATCCCGGCCAGCCAGAAGCAAAGAAAACAAGGGCATTTCTAACCAGTTTCTTTGAAGAGCTTTTTAAAAATGGACTGCCCTGAGTTATCTGTGATGTCCCGTTTCTAGGACAAGGAATTATTGCTCTGACCTCATAGCTGCTCCTTTCAGGGACTTGGGTTTAAAGATTACGAGGAGCTATTCAAACGCACTTACTTCTCCCTCTCCTCTCCCTTTCAGTACTGTCTCTCTGGGTGTGATGGAATACCCATTTACAGTCACAGACCACTTAGCTCTACAGGCATCCAAGACTGTAAAACTGGGAGATTCCTTCCTTTATTTATCCTTTCAGCCAATATTGCCTGAGTACCATGGCAAGGTAGACATCTAGATGCAGAAGGTCAAAGATGCTGAGAGCCACCACCAGGAGTGGAACCTACCTGCAAGCAACTGGCTACTGCTAACTGCTAAGAAGGTGCCTACATTTTGTGTCAGCCTTTTCTCTACATTTCCCACCTACATTTTCCTTTTATTTGTTGCTGTCTTATATACTCTTTTCTCTTCACAGTATCTCCCCTTTCATTGTCATGTGATCCTAGGTGATGCTGAAAAGGCCAACCTTGTCTTTTCTGTTATTCTACCTACTAGAGTACAGCAACAATTACTCGTCAATGGTGAAGGACAAGACAGCACTTGGTACAATCCAAGCTCTTTCTGGTGGTTTCAGGCGTATGAGAGTATGCCGACAGAATGAAAAGTTTAAACTATTTAGTGAGTGAATCAAACTATTGGAAAAGGAATACCGGTTTATGACTTGGAAAGAAGAGACTCATATTTTCTGAACAAAATGTCAGCTCCTGGATTAGTCAGGATTGGCTGGGTTTTGTTATTGTAATAAACAACCTCCAAATGCCAGTGCTTAGTCTAACAGAAGTTTCCTTCTTGCTGATGCTGTGTGTCCAACATGGGGCTGCACCAAATCTTTTAGGAATCCAGGCTATCCAATACTCAGTCCTCTCAACCATATGCTGTCAAGGTCACTTCTGCAGGGAGAGAGAGCTAGAGGGTCTTCTGTGGACATGTTTTGGCACACACAGTAGCTCCGATCAAAATACTAGACAGACCACTGGCTTGTCCAACTGCAAAGGAGCCAAGTACTTCAGTGGCTGTGTGCCTCAAAGGATACTAGCAGTGACTATCCACAGCACTCAGCTAGAATCAGGACCATGTGTGAAGACTGTGGAAAGAAACGTCCAACTGATGTGCTTTGGAATACAAGTGATGACAAGCTTAAAGCAAACAGACCACTACCTACAGCTAGCCACACCCACCCCTGCTCCTTGCCTCTCTGCTGGCCCGTTTCACAGGTGTGTCTTTTTGCCACACAGAGCTCCCAATAACCTAACCCTTGCATGGACCATTGTTTCCAAGCGCAACATTTTCAGCAAACTCACACCTGCCTTTTATCTGATAATACAGCAATCTTAAATTGCTAAGATAATTTATCCCTAAGGTTGGAATGCTCCCTCCCCTTCATTTACACCTTCAATTAAGGAAGGTATGAGATTTGTGAGTCTTGGGTCATTAGGAAGCACCAGCGATCTGAGCAGGACTGGGAGGTTATCAGTCTCTTGTGACAGTAGTGGAGCAAAGCTGCCAGCTATCCAGGGTGGCAAGGGTGGCAGGACGGTTCCAATCTGAGTGCATACCCAAGTGTGTCACCAATATGCAGACATATTCCTTCAAAATGAAATGAGGTTGTAGATGGCAATTAAAGTCTTTTGGAGGTAGTTTTATATAATGTCCCAGGAATTTCAAAATAAGTAGCTTTGGGGCAATTGTAAACCAGGTTGCACACCAGCTAAGAGTGGGCACATGCTCCTGAGGTCCCTTGATAAGGCCAGTGTGAAAGAAGAGGGAGCTGACAAAATCAGCCTGAAGAGCCGAGCCTCCAGAGCCAGGCTGGTTCTTAGCAAGTAGCTTGGCTTTCTGCTTTGGAGCTTGTATGACCTTCAGCAAGTTACATAACATCTTTAGGCTTTAATTTCCCTTAAGATGAAGATGAAAATAGTACTTGCCTCATGTGCTTGTGAAAATTTAACAAGCTGAGGATACTTAGCATACCTCCTGGCTTATATTAAGCAGTCAGAACACGTTGACTGTGACCAGTAGCTGTGATGATGATCAACGGAGCTCAGGGCGTAGGTAGCATTTACAGAATGGGTACCACGAGCAACCTTGTGCAACCCAGTGAAGACTGCTCGAATAAATTTGTCAGAAGTTTTCAAGTCATAGATTCACAAATGTGTGTGTGTGTGTGTGTGTGTGTGTGTGTGTGTGTGTCAGAGGATGGGGGTTAGAAGAAAAGATAAAGGGCAAGGAAAGACATAGGATTTTAAAAAAGTGAGATAATAAAATGAAAAGAAATATTTTGCAGGAGTAGACCTTTTTACGTGGCCCATCTTATCCATGTCCACATGATGCAAACATTATTGTTATTATTCTCATTGTTCCTATGAAGAAAATAAACTTTAGAGAGGTCAGTTAAACGAAAGTGGTTGTGATGGAAGGATCCAGTTGTGGTGTCCAGGTTAGCCAGAGCACAGGAAAAGGCCAAATAGTTCACCATGGGCCAGGAGTTGACCGAAGCCCTGTTCCCAGGCACAGTCAATCGTTGTTCCTGAATAATCTGAGGCAGCTTTTCTTTCAAATCCTTAGAAGTATGAAGATTGACCAGTAAACAAGAAGCTATCTCAAGGTGGTCCCCATGTCTTTTGGGAGGCTGGGTGACTAAAACACATATTTAACAGACCAACCTTGGCGAAGCCAGAGAAAAATGTCAGGATCATCTAAAGTTGACCACTAGATGGCGCCTTGCCGGGTGCAGAGCCCTACCTGAGTAGAATGATTGGAGCTTAAGTCCTCCTCACTCCACCTCCACAGCCACTGTGTCTTTGCCATGCTTCAAGGCCAAGACAGCCATCAACACCATGGTTTCTACCCTGATCTGCAAACTCCCATTAATAGGCTCCACTGTGAGTTCAGAGATCAGAAGTAAAAGTAAGAGTCTAGGGAAACATAGAAACTTATATGTTCTTATATTTTTGGCCCATGAGCAATTTGGGGTGATAAAAAAGTAACCTCCATGTAAAATCCCTTTTAGGTTTATCTCAAATTAACACCTCCAGAACTCTGTTCTGTCTCTTGGTTGAGTTAATCCATTTGTATCTTGATCTTATTTGGCAGGCCCCGTAATCAGGTGAGAAAATGTCTGACACATTTCTGCATTATAGACTACTGCCTTAACTCTATTTGCGACTAGGAGTTGGGCCTGGGTTTAGATTCCTCCTTTTTTATCTGTGTATGATTTAGTGTTCATCTTGCACTAGACACTAAAATGCATTGTTTAATTATCTGAGCTCAGCACACCATTTTATAATTCATTAGTCAGTTGCTCTTTGCAAAAGCTTATTTCTGATGAAACAATAGTGGGAACCAAGCAACTGAACTATTTATCTCTCTTTAGGGGTTGGGGGTTAATATCTGATAGCTCATAACATCTTTATTATAATGCATTTATAATGATTTACTGGAATCATTCTATGGCTAAGTATCTAATGTCAAAGCCGAGATCTGGCATGAAATAAAATGCTGTATCCTTGGGTAGCTCTAGGGAAAGAAAGGCCTCAGCCAATATTTTCTGAGTAATTCTACAAACTGTAATAAGGGTAGGGGTAATTGCCTTAATGTCAATTAAGCTATTAATAATGCCCATCTTGTCATTCCTAAATGTAGCAGTGTCTCAATCATACATTACTGTCCCCTGTTAAGGCTGCACAGAAATGAGATCATAGCATGGTGGAGGAGGAGGTTCATCTAGCAGCCTCTTAGCTCTATGTAAGAGCAGGCTTGGGGCTTTATTTATTGGTTTCTGGTAAATAATTTCTACTTATACCTATTATGTATTTGTGAGGGCAAACACTGACTATGCTTGTGAACAGAAAGAATTCGGTCTCAGAGGAAGTTTCCCCTAGGGACTTCCAAGATGGCTCAGGTACCCGCTGCCAAGTGCAGCAAGCTGAGTTTGACTCCCCGGACCCACACGGTTAGAGTAAAGAACCAACTTCTTCAAGCTGTCCTCTGACCGCCACAGATGTACTATGGCACATGGGCATGTGTTCCTGTGCGTACATGCACACACACACACATATACACACACACACGCGCACACACACACAGTCACACAATTAAAAATATTCTTTGAGATAACTGGGAAAGGAACTTCCAGTAGTGCCAGTGTACCAGAGGATAGACCCCCAACTCATAGGCCAACTGCTCCACTAACAAATAATCAGGAGGGTGTTTTAGAGTAGAGGCCCACTCAGTGGCTCTACCTGGCACTGTGTTATGTGCAATGCTATTACCAGGCCACACTCTACACAGATGGCCCTCAGCATCAGGAAGCACGAAAAGGGAAATGAAGCCGAAGCACTGTCACATAGGAAAGAAGCCAATGGTTGTTCAGCGATTTTCAGCAGACAAGGTCAATGCTAACAGCATGTCTGGAATAAGGAATAGGGAGAGATGAGCTCTAGGGCCTGGCTACAGGAGAACTCACCGGCTCCTCAGGGGGCTCTAAATCATGACACTCAGCTCGAGATGGAGAAACAAGATGAGACCCGTCTTTAGCGGACACTTATGGTTCTCTTGAGGGTGAGGACAGTGAGCAGCCGCCCCCTCCAACCCCATGGTGGCCCTCTTGGTGAAGTGAACTTCTCTACTTGATGATATTTAGAGCTCATTAATTTGTCCCAAGGACGCTTATTGTATGGCAGTTTAATGACAGAAACCTGTTTTAATGCAAATGGACATGTAATCCCGCTAACCCACTTGGAGGGTGTAAATTTAACACAGCTGCAAGGGACTGACACCTGAGTTTAACAAGATAGAGGACCAGTTCCTAGATCCAGGCACACCCAAGGGACATTGCTTGGACCCCCAGCCCTGGCCATTTTAATGCAGCTGTCAGTTACCATGGCAATTAAAAATGGAGGAGACTTCATGAAGCTGCCCCCAAATGCTGGGTATCTGAGTTCTCAGTCTGGCAGGAGGGAAGGAGGCAGGGATGTTCAGGGAGGCAGTGAAGGTAAATGGATCCTGTGTGCTGTTCCCCAGGACACAGGTTGGGGAAGATAAAGTTCAAAGCCAGGAGGCAGCCTCTGTCCTGGGTGATTTGAAAGACCCAAACAAACATCCACCGAAGGCTTACCTGGGACCTCTTTCTCCCAGCTGGTAAAAAAGGGACCCTACCCTATCTCTGAGTGGGTGGGGGAAAGGGACAGCAGTAGGAATTGTTTGTGAATATTTGTTAGATTATAATACTTTGGGGTTTTACATTATTCTCCAAGGATCTCTGAATAAGGTTATTATGGGTGAAGTCATTTTTGTAATAAAGTTGGTTGTAACTGTGGGTCATAAATCATGGGTTCTGGTACTTTAAAAAAAAAAAAAAAGCTAAACATGCCTCTGTTACCGCACACTGTCCTCCTTTAAAATATTTTGATTTTACTGCAAATCTTCTATTGACTGGAATGAGGAAAATCCACACAGGGAGCCAATGATCCCCTCTGTTCCTGCAGCCATCCTGGCCCTGCTAGCATCTGGGCCTCCCGGAATGATTTCCTGAGGTGTGATGTTATTTATGGTGTGCTTTCTCTATCAAACAGCCTCCCAAGTGACCCCAGAGCGTTTGCATCATGGCTTCTCCTGCTAATTGATTCATCCCCTGGCAGGGCCTGAGACACGGGCAGTGAGCTGGACACACTCATTCCTGGCTGCAGACCCTGAAGATTAAGGTGAATAATAGGCAAAAGTGTTAATAAAATTGTTAAATGTCAAAACCAAACAACCTCCGGCCATTCTAAGTCCGTCAGCTCTTTTGGAACCATTCTGTAAAAACGCGCTGTCTCTGCCACTTGTCTGTTTTCTCAGCTGAAACTTCATAACCCTTGTTAAGGGAATTAGGAAGTGTCTAGAACAACACTGCTTGTCTAATTTCTTCCATTGCCTCTTCCTTCTCAATAAGGGTCCAGGCCAGAGTGAAAGGGAAGGTTATCATATGAAGTGCTTCTCAGACGTAATAAAGAAGAAAGGAGAAGGTGGTCACAGCCGCAGTCATGAGAGGGACGGAGTGTGGATCTCTATAGCTCAGTGGTTGCAAAGCAGAAAATGAAGATTGTAAAAACGTCACATAAAGAAAAAATGCACAGTGGATTCGTTTTGCGATGCCCATAATTCAGTAATGCCTTTAAGTAGCTAGAAGAAATATAATAAATGTTTTTCCACAACATTGATCATACTGTATCAGAGGAAATATTAGTGTGCAGGGAGCCATGATTACACTGGTAGTAATTCTCAGTGCAGAAAACTGGGAGAAGATGGGACCCTTTATGGGCCCAACTTTTATTGGCTGCAGTTATTTACCTTTAAGAATACGCTTAATACATTGTCCTATAGCCAACCAGCCTTATCAGTAAATCAGAAACCCTGCCACCATTTGATAGAATGTATGTATATATATATGTACATATATGCATATGCATACGTACATATCAGTGTGGATGCTCTGATATGTTCCAGAATACAAAAGCCAGGCAATTGACCATTTAAAAATTCCAGAAAGCCTGTAAAACAGGTTCTTCCTCTGTATTCTAAACCCCAATAGGAGTGGACAGGTTTACAGCCTGTGATTCCATCCAAATGCCACCTGTATATATAACATCTCTCCAAAGAAATTAACTGGATTATTGGATTATATACTGTAATAAAACTTGTGGTCGAGGAGAGGATATGCATGTCATATCCTCTCTGAATATGTAGCAGTTTCTTCCTTCTCCTCCTCCTCCTCCTCCTCCTCCTCCTCCTCCTCCTCCTCCTCCTTTTCTTCTTCCTCTTTTCCTCCTCCTCCTCCTCTCCCAACTCCTCCTCTTCTTTCTCTTCCTTCTCCTCCTCCTCTTCCTCCTCATTCTCTTCCACCCCCTCCTCCTCCCTTTCTTCCTCCCCTTCCTCCTTCTCCTGTCCTAAAGAACCAAAGAAAGCTTTGCAAAACAAGTCTGTTTTTTCTTTTCTCTTTCTTTTTTTCTTTAAGTAGAAAAGAAACCAACTGCTCATACCAGCCTCTTGCTCCTGGCAGGAGCTAGTAATGCCTCTCTCTAGCTGAGGCCCTGCTGGTGCAGGCGGCTCCTATATTCTACAGAAAAGAATTCCACATTCACTCTGCATGGACTTCGGCTGAATTCCAGAAATCATCCTATTCAGGGTCTGGTGTACACAACATAAGACTCCAGCAGAATTAAAAGGAGGTGAGAGGTGAGACTGAGCTTGCCGGGTGCTCTACAGTCTTGATAAAGCCCTGTTGTGAATGTGACTAAGAGGGTCCAGAAGCCAGAGGGAACTCAGAGAGAACCATGACGAAGGGGGCATTCAGCTGGCAGTTAGGTTTTCCCCAAAGCAAAGCAAACTGGATAAAGGCTGCAGTCAGCTGCCCTGCCTCAACCATCTCTTCCCTAACTCTCCTTGACCCAAACAGGAATCTTGTCCCAGTCAAGGGCGACCTTTCCTCCTCTTTCTCCCAGGGCTCTTTGCTTGATGTAAATCACAGGCGTGGCCTATGTAGCTGCCTTCAATCCAGTACATTTGCTGCACTGTATTTCACTGGGCACAAGGAAATAGGCAATGCAAAGAAAGGGCACTTGGAGGTTTTTGTTGTTATGGTTTCAGTGAAATTAAATCTTGATTTTAGTACTTGCTTTCTGCCTTGGATTGTGTGCCTGCTTTGTTTTGTTACGGTTTGTATCATGGAGGAGAATGTTCTCTCAAACTTCTTAAGGAGGCAGGTGGTTAGAGGAAGGCCGCAGTGTCTGTGAAGCCTTAGGTAGAGAGGCACCATGTATAGTTGGCAGTCTCTCTGGAGGAGGGGTGCCTGGCAGGTCCCTGTGTCGCCTGGTGCAGTAGACACTAACATGACCATGCATGACTACTTCCAGGCTGGTACAATGTCACAGGCTTCTGCCAGAGTGTCTTGCCTGGACCAGGCAGGAGACATTTCTTTGGCAGCTTTGTACCTGCGACACTGTTCTCAAGCAAACACAGTTGTTCCTGGGTACTGGCTTCTTTTTATTAAGGTAGAAACATTTCTTTTTGTCTTACCTAATTAATTTCCTGGCAGTTGAAAGAGTACAATTAAAAATAAGGGTGTTTCGAGGTGCTTATCTTTTTGAATTTCCTCTTGGGAATAGTATCCCGTTAAAAGCCCAACTGAAAAAGCTTAGTAAAGTCAGGTGGGGAGTCCCGGGCTCTCGTCCCTTCTCTTTTCTTGCCCTTTTTGTCTGCTCATCCCTTCTCCGCTTTTCCCTTTGCTTCCTTTTTTCTTTTCATTATCTCATTTCTCCCCCTTTCTCCTTCTTTTAATTCATCTTTAATAACTTGGGGAAATACCGATGATGGGTGTTCTAGCGAGGTTCTACAATAAAAACGTTCAGGGTTGCCGATGCCTTCCCTCAAGCATTTACCAATGGAGGGAAGGGAAGCTTCCGGTGTTGCTGGGTGTGCAGCTCATGTATCACCTCTTCTGCACTTGCAGAAACATCTGGATTAGGGGTGTCAGAGATACTCCGCAATTTTAGTAAATGTAAAACAACAAGAGTATATGATTATAAAACACATTACATTTGAAAATAAGATGCACTTGTAATTATTGCGATAGCCGCTGGATGGCACTGTTGCATACATATGGTGGAAAAACCTTTCCACCTAGCCCCACATCGGGTTTTGAAGATTCTTAGGGGGAACATTTTGACCAGACACATACCATCAGGCTTATAGACTGTCTTCCCATTCAGGGAAGCTGGTCCAAATCTCAAATGTCCCACTCCACTGACAATTCTCATCTTTCCAGACGAGGGTCTTCAAACAATTCACTATATTTAAAAGGAGGGTTATCCTTTTATGGTGGTTTCCATCATTATATATTGATTGTAATGTGCACACTCTAAATTCCAAGTTGAGTGAGGCAAAAATTAATCTTTAAATGCCCTGAATTTATAAGGTGCCCTCCTCGACATCTAGATAGCTTCCAACAGTTTCTTATCTGTTCCCTCATCTGATTCCCAGCAGCCCTGGGGAGCTACCTGCTATAGTTCTTCACTGAGTCAAACTTGAGGTGTCAAATAAATGCAGTGAAGTCATAGTTTGTTCTGGCTTCCCCCCCTGAGTAAAGAAAACTAAATGTATGCTCCAGACAGCTTCCAGTTTGCAAAAATCACTTGTTGAAATTTTGCTAGTTCTTGGGTTTATTTATTTATTTATTTATTTATTTATTATTTTTTACTTTTAACATTCTGTAATCCATGGACACTTTGGATCTTAAAATTTTATTTGAAAAATATGGGTCATTTTGTGCAGCTGACATTATACAGAAATTGGACCTGGAGAGTGTTCAGACGCTGGGGAAAGACATTGTCCAGCTGAAGCACTGAAAAGAAACGGACTAACAATTGGAACAATAGTCAACCTGCCATACGACCGACCGTGAGCTTCAACGGCGCTGTGTAGTTCAGTGTCTTTCTTTTGACTCCAACTTTGAGCTTGTTTTCTTTAACTTCCTCTCGTGCCTTTGGCCTGGGGAAGCCAGAGGGCTTCGGGGACTACTGGCCTAGATTTTTAGCGGGGGGCAGGGGGAGGGAAGGGGTGGAACTCTGTGTTCTAGTGAATTATCAGAGAGCCATGCTGCCTGACGTCTACGGGATGCTTTGATCCAAAATTTCAGTCATTGTTTCCACATTTAGGGGCTGGAATGAACATCAAAGGAGTGGGTGTACAGAATCTACTGAATGCCAGGGAAGTGCAATAACATACAGAGGACATAAGCAAATCCCTGTGGCAAAATCTACTGCCAAGTCTTGTGCATAATAGAGGGGTTAAAGTGACAGTCCATCCTTGACAAACGCATAATGATATCAACGCCAAGGGAAGGAACTAACATGCTGAAAGGTGAATAGAAGAGTCAGGAACAATTCGGTGGACTTACACACTTCCTCCCTGTGTTTTCTCACAACAAGGAAAGCAGATGTCACAAGTGCATTAGGTAATCGGTGGGTGAGGCTGCAGGCTTGCCAGTAGGTCTGGACCAACCTGGCTCTTTCCAGATCTTTCTCTGAAGATGAGAATAAAATATGATTATAAATTATTCATCTTCTGGAGGGAAAATAAAAACAAGGTATGAGTAGAGTGAAAATAGCTCCTTTGTTCTGTCTTGGATAGTTCCAGCTTTTAAGACCCATACGCTGTCTGCTATAACTTCCTCACCTCTCAGGGCCCATGTGTTCCAAACACTAGAGCTAGTCCCTGCTCTGAGGACTCTCAGAAGCCAAGGCTCATTTGTATCCATAGTCTTTGTTCAAATATGGATTGATTTTTGCTTAATTTCTGTGCACATAAAGTAAAAAGCATAGAACTGAAACCAGGCCGTTGTGTGATCATCTAAAGAAAAAAAAAAAAAACCCTACTTTTCAAGCTCCTTTAAGTTTTAGTTTTGATATAAAAACAATAAAATGACCATAAAAAAGTTTTCTGAAGCGTTGCTGTTATGAGCAATCACTAACCAAGGCTGTTCCCAGAATGACTGAGCAAATCTGGATATAGTTCTTCAGATGTTAATGGCCGCACAGTGCCATCTCTAAATATTTCATCTAGAAGGTGATTTGATGAGGATCCTATAGAGTGTGATTCATGCCTCCAGGGTCCCAGAAGCTATGTGGCTATGGATTCCATTGTTGTCACCAGAGTTGCCATGGCAAGGCAAAGGCTGTTTCTTGCCCTCCATTTGAAAAACTTAGAAAATGCAGACAAATATAAGGATGATGTCTGTAAGCTACTTCCAAAACACTTAAGACTGGGTATGGGGGTTTTTGAGGAAGGAGTTTCAAAAATGCAATCAGCAGTGGACACAGTGCCTATATCTCATGAGCTTACACTAGTGGTGAATCCAACAGAAGCAATGCCAAGGTGTGTGTGTGTGTGTGTGTGTGTGTGTGTGTGTGTATGAAACTCTACTTGGTTGGGTAAAAATTGCACCAGCCTGCTTCACACACACACACACACACACACACACACACACACACACACACACACAGCCAGCATTTCTTTTGGCTTTAGACAATTGGGGCGGATTTGTTTATACAGATACAATCACATCCAGGCAGCCCTCCTAGGTCTTCTGTACTTCTTACATTTCTTCTACAGCCTTGCACAACACAGTAAGTTGGGGTCCTGGAAGGGCCCTGCTGTCTATCGTGCATGTTGGGTAAATGCAATGATTCTCATCATTTCAGACTCCATAATGAAATGACCCAATGCTTGGCAACATCAGAAAGTGGACAAGCAGGCATTCAACGGGATGAACCAGGGCTTTCTGGCATTAAAAGTGTAATATTTATGAGCTCATTTAATCACAGAAGAAAATATTGAGTAGGTGACGGAGTAAAATGATGACTGTGTATGATGTTTTCGCTATGCAGCTGGATAAACACATTTGGTGACGGACCTTGGCAAGGACTCCAAAGATGTTCTCGACAATGCTGTGAATAAATATTAGGTGCTGTCTAGAATTCGCCGCACTTGGGGGCTTGAGCAAAGCCAGGTGAGTTTCAGCTGGAAAATGGGGATGGAACTATGTGTGCTCATAGGATCGTGTAAACACTGAAGTCTTTTTGCTGCCTGGGAAATCGCTGCCCTAGCATTTATTTTCATCTACATCACTGAGAGAATTTCCCACTCATTATCTTAGTCTACATGTTGAGGGGTGCTTTTGATCATAGGACCCAGATTTCTGAAAGCCCAAAGCATTCCCAATCACATGGACCTGGGGAGAGAAGAAATGCTTTGCCTAGACACCAGAGACCTGACAGAGAAGGCTGCAGTTAGCTCTGACCTAAGCTAAAACAGTAAAAATTGAAGTTCTGAGAGCCTGCCTCCGAATTTCTTTAAATTCCGTAGTTTCTGGTTTCTAAACAACCATAAAGATATTTGAGGAGACTGCAGTGCTAGCAGTCCTGAAGGATTTGTGTCCAAGACAAAAAAAAATTCTTGCACAAGAGAGTCTCAGAAATTCAACAAAATGGATCTTGGTAGATTCTTTTGCTGTACTCTGAGTTGTTATTTTACTAAATAAGAAAACATGTGAAGGTCTTTGCTCTTTTGTTTGAGGTGTGTAACATTTTTAGACCAAGAGGAGGAAGAAGAAAAGACAGAAGAATAAGACAAATCTACCTGGCTCTGGGAAGATGGCTCTATGGGTAACAGGCACCCACATAAAAAAAATCTAGGTGTGGCAGCATGAGTATGTGTGTAATCTTAGTGGTGGAGAAGTGAAGATAGGGGGAGTCCAGGGACATACTGGCCAAGCAATACTACCAACCAATGATCACCAGACTCAGTTGACCTTGTCTCAAAGAATAAGCCTCAGAACTATAGAAAGACATCCAATATCTGGCCTTCACATGTACACACACACACACACACACACACACACACACACACACACACACATCTTTATGAATGTGGTCATGTGGGGCAAACTAGCTAGATGTCTTAGCTAGATGTCCTAGTTAGGGTTTTACTGCTGTGAATAGACACCATGACCAAGGCAACTCTTATAAGAACAATATTTAATTGGGGCTTACAAGTTCAAAGTTTTGGTCCATTATCATCAAGGTGGAGAATATGGCAGCATCCAGGCAGGCATGGAGTAGGAGGAGCTCAGAGTTCTACATCTTGTTCTGAAAGGCAAACAGGAGAAGACCGACTTCTAGGCAGCTAGGATGAGGGTCTTAAAGCCCACACCCATGATGACAAACTTCCTCCACCAAGGCCACACCTACTCAAACAAGGCCACACCTCTTAATAGTGCTACTCCCTGTATCACTGTCTTTTGTTCTTGAATGGTAACATATCAAGTTTAAATTGCTTGTTTCAAAAACTATTTCAGTTTCACTTAGAAAATATTGATACACAAATTTATAATATCTCTATGATTATCATTCATACCACCCAACATAATAAAGCAAATATGGTAACTCACAAGCTAATTAATTTTTTTTATTTTGAGGAACCCTCTCAAAAATCTTTATTTTTAAAAGGAACTTTGACACATTTCCTAATTGTTCTATATTCTTGGTGTCTTTTTAATTGACACATTCCATTATAACAATTATTTAACAAATAAATTGATTTAAGCAGCACAAATAAAAATTTCAAGAAATATATTTAGGAAGCAAAACATGCTGAGAACTGGTGTTGGTCTGGGCATGGGAGAGTGAAGGAGCTCTGGTGTCAAGAGTAATGGTTTAGAAGATAGGAGAGGGAAAAGATTGGAAGAAAAAAACTCAGTTCCATTTTGGATAAATTCAAAACATTTGTAAAACATTCAAAACATCAAACATCCTGAGGGGAAAAAATTCCAGGAAAAGCCTATAAAGGCAGCTGTCATCGCAGAAGAATGCTGGGCTTGCAGGCTGAGGGTTTCAACAAAGATCCTGACTTCCCCCGACAGGTGTAGCTCAGGCGAGGCCTGTTCTTCTTAGCTCTTACTTTCCTCCTGTATCCTCAAAATATCAACCTCTATCTCCTTACCTTCTTGGAAAGACAAAAATAGTAATCCTTTGAAGATATTATTCAAGTATCTATCTATTTTTGGGTTCTATCTAAAGATGAAAGAATTAACAATAAGAAGTGAATTGTGCCCTCCCTGACCTTGGGGCTATGGGAGCTTCAGGTTGTACTGTGTTGTGATATAGAAATGGCCAGATCCAAGAACAGCACCAAATTCAGCTAGCCCTGAAAATCCAATACAAATGACACTGAGAAGCAATTATCTCCGTGATAGTAATTTCTCAAGGGAGTAATTCCAGAATTCCCAGAAAATAAACACCTGCCAAGAATCATAAGCAGGACAAGGCAGAAGGAGGTTTAGATAACCAATGCAGAGCAAGGAGGACACATGCTAAGGCTGCTGATGCCTAATCAACACCCAAAGGAGCCAAGTTCAAAGTCTTAAAGGACATCAGCTTTAAATGCCGTCAACTTGCCCACTTCATCAACTCTAAATTCAGGGAGAGTGTTCATGCCAACCTCACCAAGGGTTTTATACTTTGCTCACCAAAGACAAAAGGCAAAGCTAAATCACAGTTCCAGGCTGCAGCTCCAGATCAAGGTACAAAGGTATCAGTGGCCACTGGAAGGCTCAAGAGTAGATGTTTCTGCCTGCCAAAGTGAAAATGGAATGACTAATGTCATCCCAGATCTTGTGTCTGCATGGGGGTAGGGTTTTCCCTGTGGTATTTGTAAGAGTGGACCTAAGCTGAGAAACAAAAGGAAGGAAAACAAGGAAGCAAGAGAGGAAGAGCTAGAAGAAGGAAGGAGGGAGGGAGGAGGGGAGATATATTCTCTATAAATGGCTCTTTATAATGGTCCACAGTAAGCCTCAGATAGACTTTTGTTGGCTTTTCATGAAACTACCTTGTGTCTTGATTATACTGCCTTGGTCTTTCTCCTCTATTCTCTACCTTCAGGGAGAGATTTACAGCCATGACCTCATGTCTAAGGGTACTCACTTAATTTGGGAAAGGTTTTGGAGAATCATGGTTAATTAGGGTAAAGCTCCCAAGGGTTAGGAATCACGGCTCTGGAATGTTCCAGACCAGCAGTCAATATTAATTGATTGGGATTCAACATTGCCATTTTACTACTAGGTGTTAAATTCGTGGACAGGGGAAGAGATTCTGACTAGTTGAGGGAAAACAACTCCCACCTTACTCACCTGGGTTTGAAACCAAACATGACCTCTGCCAAATCAAGCAAGGGCTTGTCCACAGTGTCTGAATAGGGACAAGGGCCATGGAAAGATGTGTGAAAGCTAATGTTCTACTACCACCATTTATAATTCCCTAAGGCAACTTCCTGATTCCACCTCTACAACTGCGCTGAAAATCTGTGCAGTTAACTTTCTCTGACCACCTTAAGGTGAGGCAGTGAATCTGGCTTGCCACAGTGACAAGGGCAGCTCCTGTGTTGATAGACACAGCAGGAGGGAATTGAAGGCTGCTCAACCTGAGGACAGAGTGGGGTAGAGAGATTCTGCGAAATAAACTTTATGAAATTCAAACGTATTAAAAGCCAGTGCTGGGACAAAGAGTACGCATCTACGTGAAATCCTTCCTACTCTTAGAGCCCATTTTTGGGGAATAATTTTCAACTAGTAGAGTAAGGGCTGGTTCTCAGTTCATGCCTTGCTATGGTTTGGTAAGTGTCCCTCAAAGGATCATGTATTCAAGACTTGGTCCCCAGAGAATTACTATTAGAAAGAGCTGAGGACTCTGAGGAGGTGGGAGCCAGTGTCATCCTATGAGGCTCTTAGGTCACTGAGGGAGTGCTTCCTAAATAGTTTGGAAGGTCCTTGCCCTTCCCTCTCTGTCTTCTAGCCATGAGGCGAGCAGTGTCCTTTACCACACACTCCCTGCCATCACCCAATGGCAGACCCTCCAGAAGACCAAAGCATGGATCCTACCCAGTCTTGGATAAGAGAGCCATGGCAACCATCAGCCCAAACAGCCCTCTTCTCATTACATCACCTCATTCATTAAATCACCTCAGGTTTTTGTTACGAGGACACGAAGCCAACTCACACGTATTCATCTGGCATGGCACAAGTCATGCTGGGCTCTCTTCTCCGTTTTCCATCCTGATTCTTGCCTAAGAATTTCCAAATGCACACAACAGAAAGGATGAGACCAGAAACTATGTTTTCCTAAATTCCATGCTGTTCTGTATTAACATTTTTCCATCTATGTTTTGTGCCCAACCTCTAAATAGAAATCACTTATTTCCTAGGTATTAGACTTCAATTCCTTAATTACTCTTTTTAAAAACGTGTTCGGCACAATTTTTAAAGTGCTCAATTAAAAAACAATTAATCGTTGGTAAAAATTTCACAGCTATTCAAGAAATCATTGTAAATGGACTGGATGCCTGTGATGATTGACGTTCATGTTAACTTGATGAGATTTAGAATCATCTAAGAGGCAAATCTGTGTACATGTTTGTGACAGCATTTCTAGAGAGATTGAACCAGAGAGGGAAGACGTATTTGAATGTGAACACTACCACCCCATGGGCTGGGGGCCCAGATTGAACATGAAAGAAAAAGCGTGCTGATTATCAGTATTCACGTCCTTCTGTAGACTCGGTGTGACTGCCATCCCGCATTGCTGCCCCCATATGATCCATCATGTGTGTATACAACACATCTAGGGCAGGATCTGGTTCATGGTGCGTCTGAAGAGTTGTTTCTGCTCCTCTGTCTCCTTTCTTCACCTCCCTTTTCTCCCCTCTAGTCCTCAGTTTATTAATCACACTGCCAGGACTGAATGGCTTGAGAGTTTTGCTATGGACGGAATGGACTTGGTTTTGTTAGAGCCGAGCTGCTCTGACATGAGCCTAGCAAGTGCAGTGCACCAGTGATCTGTTTCCATCGCTAGTGATGCTTTGGAAAGATCATCTCTGTGGGTCCACATTCTTGCCAATGGCTGACATTTTAGAACTGAGCACAATCCTGGGATATCAGCAGACCAGGAGCCACTCCCTAGTCCCCAAGGCAGTGCTTCTCAATTGATCTGTGTCAAAACATCCATTCTGTTTTTAGATGTCCAATTAGCTACCCATTGGCATTTGGTACAGTACATTAAAAACTAGAAGTGAAAATTTAAAACTCAATAACATATATATGAATCAAGTCTCATTTTTTTTAAAGTTATAAGATTCCACAGACATACATGTAAGATGCCAAATGATGCCCCACCTTTCAAAATGCTTCCTCTTAATCTGGCCTCTGCAGTGGCAGTGTGTGATAAACTGTCAGTCTTGATCAGGGTAGCAAGTGCATAGAGGACAAAGAGGAACTGCAGAGGCCTACCAGTTCCACGCTGTTTTTCCTCCCTAGAGGGTTATTGTCAGGCAGAGAACACTATGGGTCAGCAAGCCTTGGCCTCAGAAGGAGGGTGTCAAAGCCCACGGTCAAGTTGGTGCCTGGGAGGTGACTCAAGCCACCAGTGAAAGCCACTCTGTGTTCCTGGCCATCCTCAGGACCAGGGATTTATGCAGAACTAAGCAGTGGGTTGTTTAGTATCAATGCACAGGTGTGGAAACAGTTTGTGATAGGCAGGTTTATGGCAAATAAACACATTGTATGATATACGGTAATCAACTATATAAACAACTTTAAAATTGTCTATACTTCATATTTCCAGCATTTGGTTTTGTTAATCATATGTCTTCCTGACAGCAATTAAATAACTTTGAGAGGAAATGTACACCTGCTGTCTCCCCTGGGGAAACTACATCTCTTTTGTGAATGACGTAAGTTCTCCATAAAATATAACCGAAGACAGGAGAATTGGATCTGGAGGAATCTGCCTTCTTTCTCTCTTGTTTAATCTCCAGTTGCATTGGAGTATGTGGTTTAATGCAGCTAGTCTTTTTTCTAACTTTTTTTCTGGAACCCTTTTCTGAGATTATTTAGACCAAATTATTTCCCTGAGGGGCAGATTGGAGACAATAGGTAATAAACGAGGCTGGGATGAGTATGGCAGAGATGGGAATGGACCTGCCTTGGCTCTCTCAGCCTGTATTTCTCTCACACTGCCCAGTCCTTTGCAGTCCTTTGCAGTCCTCGCAGGAACTTTAACCTCCTTGCATGGATGCCAGGTTGGTCAAGGCACATTCATCATGACTGGTGGATTTAAGTCTCTGCTAACTTAAAGTTGGGGGCAGTTCATGAGGTGAGATCCCAGGCTATGGCTGTGATACTGCCAATGTTGGTACTCAGAGTGGCCTTGTAAGGGTTCAGGCCTGTGGGCCAGTACATGCCAAGCTAACTGTGTCTGAACTCCAGCCTGGTGCTGTGCTGGTTTGATAAAGCCAGACTCGGGGAGCTTGTGTTGCGAGTGGGGGTAAGGTCTTAGTGCTGGTATACAAAAGGGCCTAGGCAGCTCCAGTACCAGCACTTTATGTGTTCCACTTAGCCAACTGTCTTCTGTCTTCAACTGCACAGAATTCATTCTTGACATTTTCCAACTTACTTGGGGAACCACATTATTCCTTCTGGGCTGCAAGGCCAAGTGCTTAGACCTGACCACCAAGTGTCTCAAAGGCTCCAGAAACTAGCCAAGCTCTATGTCTCATAAATGGATCTCTAGAGCTCCGGGACCCCACTGGGGTTTGGTTGGAGACTTGGGAATGGCTGTCATGAGGAGGAGCACGTTCTTAGAATGGTCCTATCCATGCTACCTATGAGATAAGGAGAATGGCTTCACAATACAGCATTTGTTAGTGCAAAAACAATGCCAGAGCCATACAACCTTGCTAATGAGTATAAATCTGGTCGTATTTGGTTTGAAAGCATGGGAATGATCTGATGCTTACTGGGATGCTACAATTTTCTATACTGACTGTAGAGTGATGGCCCCGTTATACACAAGGCAGTAGAGGATGATTCATGAGATCAGAAATACTCCTCTCACCTATATCTGTCAACATAAATCCAAACCTGGGAGCTTGCCAGACAGCTTGTGGGAGATGTATACTACCATGCACAGGAAGGCTTGTGCTACTGTTACAACATGGCATTGTTAGATGTGAGACTGAAGCCATTTTTCAACTTGGGAAGTAAGTTTGGGAGGTTACTATGTTCCCATTCCTGGACTATCTGAAGATGGACAGGTTTTTCTCATATTCCAAGAAAAGTTTCTTGCCATTAAAAGGAGCTGAGCATCCATATGAAAGCATCAATTGCTCCCAAACCATGGAAAGTACAGAACACTGTATAGGTATAAAGACCACACAAGTATCGACTGTTCTTAGCATGTTACTGCACTGACCACAACATGCACTCTTAAAGCTTGGAGCCCCCACAGTTCCTCAATGTAAAAGGCAGAAATACTGGGAACCCAAGGTTTGTAGCAATACTCAGTTCTAGGCAGAGGCTTCTTTGTTTCAATGCCTTTTGGCTACTCTCTATTCTCCTGTTGGGTTTACATGGACTATCAACATGACAAGAATAGAATGATCACCGGGGTTTAGGCTCCACTGCCCCCTGGCTTTGGTTTGCCTCTTAACAGTTCTCTGACTTCTCTGCCTCACTCAGAGATGACTTTTCCAATACTATTCAATCAAGAAAACCAAAACAACACAGATGCCCTACTGGGCAAAGGGTCTGAGCTCTGTTACTAGCAATCAAAAAAAGGAACTGGACAATTAAACTCCAATTAAATTTATCCAACTTTGTAAATGACCTAAAATGGAAGCTTCTCTCTGTTCTCTGTCATTTAATAATCTACTTCCTCCTCGCTCAGTGACTTGAGATAATGGACAAGCCAAGACACCATGTTGCTCACAGGCAGAGGTGGGAAAGGTTAGCAGGAACAAATACACACCTTCTATTTGGCATCCATTGTCCTGAACACCAAGCTTTCCCACTCTGAAAAAGAAGTACAAGAGAGCCTAGAAAAAAAGGAAAAGCTCATTAGAATGTTAACGGCCATCTCTTCAGAGGTTTACAAAGTGTGAACTTATAGGGAAATAACAAAGAATAACGTGTGACAAAATAAATAAAGGTGCACATAAATGACATTGATCACATGTCTTTCAACTTTTGAGGAGTGTAGTCGTCAGAAAAACTGTCTGTTTTCCTGTTTGGATTTTACGGATTGAGTTCTGAGATGATATTTAACACAGCCCTCTGTCCCTGTAAACCGTCTGTTTATGGTTTGGTTTAGAAGTTTGTTCAGATTTGGGTTCACTTACTTTGTCAAGAATATTCCATCTGTAGAGTCCTGTGCATCTGGTAGGAGATACAGAATGTCTGGCTGTCTCTCTTTGGGGCTGTTAGCAGCCATTGGCGATCATTGCTCAGAGCCATTAATTAATTAGGAGCTTGCAAAATGGTGATATTCTAATTCTGTCATTCCTAAATCATTTATTAGCTAGAAAAATTCTATAATGAGAAATTTCCCCTTGACTTTTTGGTTACTCTGAGACCAATTTTATTTCTTTAATATAATGAATTGGCTGTATAGCATTTTTAAAAAGTGGGCGTGTGGCTTTTATCTCTGGATTTGTGAGTTAAAATATACTTGAATATTTTAATTAATATCATTAAGTATCTTACTGATGCTCAAATAATTCTTTGGCCAGTAGGATCTTCTTTAAGCTGGTACTTGAATCCTCTAGAAAGAACCTTAGATATTTTCATGGATTCCTTACACCCTGGTATGAAGAAATATTTCAGCCTTAGCTAGCAGTCTTCTTTCCTCAGACCAGGAATTAAGCATCAGTCCAGGAGGTCTAATTCATTTCAGTATTTAGAGATATAGTCAAGGTTCTTGCAGGGCTTATTAATACTAGTTAACCATTGCTTCAGGATACTATTAGAAAATGAATATTGTGTGAACAAAAAGCACATTTAATGTGTTTAGTTTATCAATGTATTTGATGCATTGCTGCATTAGGTTTTGTTTGTTTGTTTTTACAAAAACAAACATAAAATGTTTACCATAAAGATCTTGTCTCTTTTCATGTTCACTAGAAGTTGTAATCCTCAAACACATGTTCTCTCTCTCCCTCTCTCTCTCTCTCTCTCTCTCTCTCTCTCTTTCTCTCTCTCT
>JADRCD010229910.1:0-26989 GCA_019843815.1 Montemys delectorum | reverse complement strand
TGGGAGCTCTGAGGGTACTAGTTAGAAATTGTTGTTTATCCTAAGGGGCTGCAAACCCTTCAGCTCCATAGAACCTTTCTCTAACTCCTTCATTGGGGACTGTGTACTCAGTTCAATGAATGGCTGTGAGCCTCTACATCTGTATTAGTCAGGTATTGTCAGAGCCTCTTAGGAGATAGCTATATGCTTGTCCTTCCTTCCGTCTCTGCTCCATAGTTAATCTCTGCCACTCCTTCTGTGGGTGTTTGATTCTCCTTTTTAAGAAGGAATGAAATGTCCACCTTTTAGTCTTCCTTCTTCTTAAGTTTCTTGTGGTTTGTGGGTCGTTCTTCCTGTATTCCAAACTTCTGGGCTAATAACCACTTATCAGAGAATGCTGATTCTTTAGCAAGTCCTTCCCCTCCACCCTGGGTCAGACCCATCCACTATACATGTCACAAATGTTTTCTTAGTGTTCAAGCTTTATGAGGCTGATTTTTTTTACTTACTAACAAATCTATTCCAATATGGTTTACAAAAGGTATTATTTAATAATGGGGTCGGATTGTCTAGGGACCATAGAAATATGATTTTGACATGTTACTTTTCGTGGGAGGGTATGACTTTCGGACGTATTCAATTTAACAGTAACTTTAGGGATTATATAGAATTCAACTGTAAAGTATAAAGATTGAGGACAGTTCAAGACAACCTCAAAGATTAAGATAAAACCATTAAAAGGACAGTAAATACACATCTAGAACAGCAGGAAACAAATGCTATGACATTCCCAAAATCTGTCTCAGTCATCTCAAGCCCTGGTGAGTGATTCCTGTATTAATTCTCATATAGCCTTACACATGTGGTTTCTAACATGGTGGGGACTTGACTAATATTTTGTCTTCGAATGAGTGAATTTGGGCCTATTAAGGAAATCCAAGCCCTTCTTCTATATCATCAAAAGGGCTGAGTCATTTACTAAAGGATAGGGCCTGAAAAGATATCTGTGGATCCCAGCCATCTGGGAATGAACTACAGTGTTCTCTGGTTATGTCTTGTACTGGTACCACTGAAAGATGGTGAGATGGGCCTCAATAATCTTATTGATTTTAATTCTAGGGTCTCAGATAGATACTTATCTCTTCCAAGGAAACTGTAGTTAGGTGGGGAAATGCGAACCTTTGTTTTCATACAGATTTTATCTCTAAATGCTATTCGTTGTTAGGTCTGTGCCCTCAGACTACTTGCTTAGATTTCAGGAAAGAAACAATGACATCTTGTCCAGCATGTCCAACGTTTGATGTCCGTGTCCCAGTCCTTCTATTCTGTATCACACCTAGTCCAGACTCACTAAGGACAATTTTGTCTTTGTCTGAAGCACTCACAGCTTTGCTTCCTCCTTTCTCCTAATGAGAATTCAGTGTCTGACAGCTAGTGCTGCAGTCTTTGTGATGTAGAATCAAGGGAATGCTTGAAGAAAGACATGACTAGAGAGGTGGGAGGCAACAGAGAAAGGAACAAAAGACCACAGCCTGGTGGCAGGGGTTCCAGGAGGAGCCTGGGGAGATCTGAAGGAAGGGGTGTGGAGAAGATCTCCTGCAGGGCAAGAGCAGGCTGGAGTTGAGCATCCAGACTGGTTGCTTGGGTGTGATTTTAGGACATGTTGTTTTGTCTTATGGATTAGAGTCTCTTTTGTGGATTTTAAGATGTAAAAATCCCAATTCCCTTAATATGCAGTTGTATCTTTTAAATGTATTCTGATCCTTTGGGCAGGTGAAGGTCTACATTTTTAGTGGATAGATGAGTCATGTGCATCTTCATGACACTTTAGTCAGTGATGGGCTACATTTATAATTGCAGTGGAACCCATCACTGTTACATAGTGACATCATAGCTATCATAATGTAAGTCATGTGCATCTTCATGACACTTTAGTCAATGATGGGCTACATTTATAATGGCAGTGGAATCCGTCACTGTTACATAGTGACATCATAGCTATCATAATGTAAGTCTTAGCTCAAGGTACCACTCATGTAATTTTGTTGATGGCAGAGTAAACAAATTTGCCATCCTGTCAGTTGTGTGGTCATGGAGCACACATGATTAGGAACATCATAGCTTACTTGATAGTGATAGTAAATGACTACACTCCTGGTTTATGCTTGATCTTTATTTTAAAGAGTACTACATTTACATACACACATATATGCATATATTACACACATACACATTCACATGTGCACACACACACACACAAGCACCCTTGCATATGCACACACATACTTTATATGTAATGCTTAGTGTAAACCATCTCCTGTGAGCCAGCACGGGCCTTGAATATTAGTATGATGGTTAAATGAGAATGTTCCTCTTAGGCTCAAATGTTTGAACACTTGGTCCCCAGCTGTCTGGTGCTGTTTGGGTAGGTTTAGGAGGTGTGACCTTGCTAGAGGAAGTATGTCACTGGAGATGGGCTTTGAGATTTAGACGTGTCACTCCCAGTCTACTCTAACAGTTCTCTGCTTCTGGTTTGAGGTGTGAGCCCTCGGCTGCCTGCCTCAGTTGCTTGCTGCCATGCCTTCCCATCTTGAGAATGATGAACTCTTACCCTTTGGAATCATAAGCCCAAACTAATGTCTTTCTTTTGTAAGTTGTCTTGGTCATGATGTTTAACCATGGCAATAGAAAAGTAACTAAGACCTCTGATGTCCACCACATCTGATCACATCAATGGGCTGTGTTGAGTGACTGACTCCAACTGTCTGGTTCTGTATGAGCACATTCTGATGTGTGCTCACAGTGATGCAATTGCTCGATGATGCATTTGTCAGAGTGCATCCCTGTCACTAAATGAAGCATGACTGTATTTAGACATTATGTATGCAGAGCCCTTTGAGCAGTGCTCAGAACAAAGCAGGCACTTGATAAATCACTGCCTTTGTAAACACACACCTATTATGGCCACCATCCTGGGCTAGGTAGATGGAGAAAGCAATGTAGCAGCTAGGGGAAGCTACTGATGTAGATCACCCTCAATACCTCTTGGCTTCAATTACTTGGGTGTTTCTAAGGGAAACAGAAATTGGGGCTTAAATTATTTAGAAAATTGATCCAAGTTTCAGCGTGCTCCCCTTAAGCACAGACAGCACCGCAGAGATTGTTGCAAAGTTCTCATCAGTGGTTGTTTTTCTTTTCCTGGTTGTTTATTGAAAATGGTGAATGGGGCCTGTTCAGAAGCCAGCTGCCAATCATTACTAAGATGTTTGGATCCCATTGGCTAGACTTGGGTTGATGGGCAAGCCTAATACGAAGGGCTCAGCTCCTTGATGGTTCTAACTGCCACAGTTAGACTGACCTTTCCAATCGACATTGGCCAGGTTCAGGACTCTACAGAGAGACTGTAGTTCTGAACGGCAGCTTTGGAAAAAAAAAAGAGAGAAGAGAGGAAATCAAAACCCAAATAAATAAAATACAAGAAGAGAGAGGACATTTCAACATCAAAGGAGATAAGTGCTATGAGAGAGAGTCATTTCTGCTTCTCAGTTCTCATTGGTCGCTCCCATTGCCTTCCCCTTTTGACACTGCAGTCTGTGTTCTGAGGGAAACAGAGGGAAACATTCTCGCTGATTTTTGTCAAAAGCAAGATGCTTAATATGGTAATCAGTCCCTTCTGAGGAGGATGAATGTGGAAGCTCAGCCCAGCAGCAACGATTATACAGTCCCTAATTGTCTCTGGTGTCAGCCCAGACCAAAAAAGATGAAGGCAAGTGGAGGGGGGACCACAGAAGAGGAACTTTTAATCACGCACTAAGGGGCACTCCGGATTTCTCAAGCGTGGGGGAGAAGAGCTGATGAAGGGGGTCTGTACACAGCTTGGTTGCCACCTTGACACTTAGCGAAAATGATTTTTCATCTTTGCTTTTGTTTTTAATTTCCACAGTTTGATTCTTCCAAAAGGAATTGGGCATTTGTGCAGGAACCTGCACTGAATCCTAATCTGTTGGTTACCTCCTATGCTCAGTGCACCTCACCTTACAGGACATGAAGTAGAAACTCTGGCCCAGAATGATCCTGAAATTTGGCACAGGTGACCTTGGCCACTCGTGTGATTTCCTCTAAGCCAATAAAAAGAAGTCTGTTCCCCCACATGTATTTTGGAATGATGCCTTCTGGAGAAAGCATCAATAAGGAGCCCAAATGTCCACTAGCTATCCACCTTAACAGGAGGCAAGGTGCTCTGGTGAAATATGTAATCTTTGGAGCCAAAAGACCTAATCAACTTGTTGTGTGACCTTGGAGGAGGGTGTCGGGGGTGGGGGTGGGAAGAAATTACTCATTATACTCAGTAGGGAGATGTAAAAAATGCATACCAGAAGGTGTTGGTAGGTAGACACACACACACACACACACACACACACACACACACACACACAGAGAGAGAGAGAGAGAGAGAGACAGAGAGAGGGAGAGCGAGAGAGAGACAGAGACAGAGAGACAGAGAGAGACAGAGAGACAGAGAGAGACAGAGACACACAGAGACACAGAAAGAAATAGATCAAGGATTGAATACACAGTCATAATATTCTGTCACCCTGTGATTATGGGACCAAGACACTAAGTGATGTAAAGGGTTAGGAAAACATGAAAAACGAAACACTTTTATATAGAACTGATTGTGAATCAAAGATTATTTTTTAACTGCTTGCATATATAAGTGGCAGGCCACGTAGTAGTCTTCTTTGGTAGGCTACCAGCCATGCCTGTAAATTGCCATGCAGCAGTAGAGGCAGACAGCATTTTGACACATTAATGATATTTTCCTACCATCGCTGTTTCAGTGTGCCTCTGGGCTGTTTCACATCACTGATGATTAAGGAACGGAACACACAAGCTCACAATAAACACTGTGAGTTGCTGCTGCCTTAGAACGTTTGAAATGTCTTTTGGGTGAGAAACTATAGGTTTTAGGGAAGTTCTACTTTTATAGATCCTAGAAGGTCCACCGATGAAGCTTGAAGCCTAAAGAAGCAAGACTCTGTCATGACAGGGATCTGCTGTCACAAACACCTTTTCAAAACATCCAGTCTTAGCAGAGGAGGGATAAGTGTATACATTTTAAGCATCTGCAACAGAGCTTAAGAAAGGAAATGCTCTAGGGAGGAAAGGGGGTTATAGGCTTTAACATGCCCTGTGGATCAGTGCTTGGCAAGTGACTGTGCATAAGGAACACACAGAAGTATTGCTAAAATGCTGATTTATATATGCAGCCAGTTTGGGGATGTTTTTAATAGCTATCTCCACCCCATACCTAGGACACATAGCACCCTTGCCCGCTGGAACATTCAACTCCTTAGATGGCCTTTTACATACCACTTGTCTTGCTTCATCTGAGAGTCTCACTCAGATACACCTGCTGAATCCTCCCCAGCCTCCTGGAGACATATCTTCCAAGAAGATGATGAACAGTGGCCCTTGGAGGCATCCATCTTTCCACAGCAGGTGAGAAACTGCATGGCTTTCCTAGATTTACTGGCAGGAATTCTCTCTGCTGGCTGCAGTGTATCCTGTGTTCCAACAAAGACGGTGAAAGACCTGCCTATTTCCTATTTCCAGCCCTGTCTTGGAGATTGGCTGGTGGGCTTGAAAATGCCCACTTTTGAGAGGTTGGTAAGCTTTGGAGAAATATTTTTCATGCTGAGCAGGACAATGCAAATTGCCCAGCATCTGGAACAAATCGCTGTCTGGATACCTGAACCGAAGCAGAGCAAGCAAAGACTGCTAAAGGGAAAATGAAGAGAGGCTGTGGGAGGGGCAGCTACGGGACTCTGGGATGTTTGCTGCCTCCCATTTCAATACTCTGGCACAGCTGAGAGTACAGGATGAATTGAGAGGCTTACTCTGGAGTCACTGGTACAGTCATACATCACTTAATGTAGGGACACATTCCAAGAAATGTGTCCTGAGGTGATTTCATTATTGTATAAACGTCATGGAACATTCTTACACTAACCTAGAGGGTATACTCTACTATATACCGCAGCTATTCTCTAATCATACAGACTCAGTGATATATATGTGGCCCAAAACTCTACATGAATCACACTGAAGTTTCAGACCATGCTAGAAGTCATGTATCAGAGTCCTTTGGGACAAAGGTTGCACCTCTGTCCTTACGTGGATACTTACATGGATAACTCTATTGATCTTCAGAACCACCTTTGGGAGGGGTGGGGGCTTTTTCAGTCTATTTTATTGCTCAAAAATTGAGGTCTGGGGAAGTGAATTGATGTGCAGAAGAATATATGGCAGAGGGAGTAATCTGTGACTATGGAGGACCTGGCATGCTGTGCTGTAACTTGTGCAGAGCCTGAAGGCAGCTCAGGAGAGGCACTAGCAGGCCTCTTCTTCTTTGGCTTGACCCTTTCTCATGGTGCATGATGCTGACCAACTTCACTAGGCATCCAGTGGGGACTTCTGCAGCCTGCCTTCAAGCTCCTCTCAACTGCCCACCTTCTCCCACCCCTTCTCCAGAACTCCTCCATCTTGGCCCAGTCTACATGGCATACTTTCATTGCCCCTGTGATGACAAACATCATTTGAGTTTCAACTGCTTGACCACTGAGGGTGGGCAAGCTCTAGGTACAGACAGGCCTGTGCAAGCTTCTTTCTTGGCAAGGGGCAGGTTACAAATCCAGTGCAGGAAATACTGATTAGCAAAGCCAGAGTCTTCCCAGTTACTAATACACGCTCTTGCTCCTATCCCAGGTCAATGTCAGATGGGAGTCACACTGGAGGCAGCAGCCATAAGGGCTTACCCTTTCCAACCCTGTGCCTTTTGCTTCTCCTTCGGGAGCTGGTTGGCCCCTTCTGATATTTCTCAGCTCTAAAATTTCACTCTGCACACAACTCATTTTATTAACATCTTTCTCTTTCATGTCTTCTCCTCTGGCTAGCAGTGTTCTGCTGTCCCTGTGGTGAGCTTAAAGACTACTTTCCCAAAGATGTATTCACTTCATAATCCCCAGGAACCATGAATATCATTTTATATGGCCAAAGAGTGAATGTCACCATCTATAGAAAAATATGTGATTAGGTGAAATTTTTGAAAGGAAGAGTGTGTCCTGGGTTATTAGAGCAGATCCTAATCCAATCATAGGTGACCGTCTAGCAAGTAGAAGACATCTTGAGATTGACACAGAAAGAAAAGAAAGAAGGTAGATACTGAGCAGTGCAGCACTAGTCACTAGAAGAAGGGACGGGACAACCCCAAACCCCAGAACCTAGAGGAGATTGGCCCTTCTGGAACATTGATCTTAGACTTCAGAGCCATGAGGAATCTATTTCTGTTGCTTAAAGACATTGAACTACTGCAATCCTTATGATGTTAGCAGAAGGTTAGAACACAAGCATCCTGCTTAGACAGTCTCTGTTCAGATGCATTGAGATGCTAGCCCTGATCCTACTCTGAAGCCATAGAGGCGAAGAGGTAGTCTATATTAACTAGGGTCCTACTCTAAATTCATGAAGTGAGTAGAGGTGTCTTATATTAACCAGAGTCCTACCCTGAAACAGGACATATTCTGTAGTGACCAGAATCCTATTCTAAAGTGCTGGAGAGGAAGGAGGTATTAAGCAGGAGCAGTCCCCAAGGCCTTGCTAAAACATTAGCTATTCTAGAGAGACATCTGTATCCTTTCCTCCTGTTGTGAAACTACTCCATTGTTTCACTCAAATGGACTTAGGTCAAAGAAATGGACTTAGAGACTAGAAACTCTGCCAGGCTGAGGATAGGTGAGGGTCATATATTCCCCATATTGGGAGCTTCTGTTCTTGTTTTAAAAAAATGAGAGATCAATTTTTAAAAAGATTCAGATTTATAACTGATTATTGTGAGGTCATATACATACAGGATGATTCTGATCATATTCTCTTCCTCTATCTTCTCTTGACCCCCTCCTCCTCCTACTGATCCCTTACAATCCCCAACTAACTCATCCCATTTCTAGTTTTTAAATCCTCCCTTCTTGGCTTTCTTTCCATGTGATCAATTGTATTTAATTAGGGTTGCTTACCCAAGCACAGGCAAGCTGTTATTTAGTGGGACATGAGACCTTATCAATGTCTACACCACTGTAGGAAGTATGACTCCCTCTCCCTACATGGGAGATCTTTAAGCCCCATTTTCCTTGGCCTCAACTTGTATTAAAACTGTTCAGGGAGAAAGAGAGAGAGAGAGAGAGAGAGAGAGAGAGAGAGAGAGAGAGAGAGAGAGAGAGAGAGAGAGAAGAGAGCAACCTGGAGCCTGGTTCCTTTTTATCCCAGTTAGGACTGATGTGTCTCTCTTAAAGTTAAATTTACATATACTTTTAGCCTTGGTCTTAGTTAAATAAATTGCTGCAAAAAATACAGGCATGATAACCCCATTTTCTAACTTGTGCAATTGGAAATAAACACATTGTCCTTTACTACTGATTTCTGTTTCACTGTGCTTCTAGACCCATGTCTAGGAATATTTCATTGTAATCTTTGCCTCTGAAGGTCTGTGTTCTATTGCCACCTCCTTCCTGGAATCCAGTCTGATTTGCACTCCTTTGATCTGACCATGGGTTCCTCTTAATGTCTTACCCACAAGTAGAGCTGCTTCCTCCCTCTCAGACATTAACTTGACTGTTAAATGCCTCTTCTGCTCATCTCCGAATGCTGTCTCTCTACTGGGTTGCCTCCTTCCCCATGATCCCTATAGTCTGTACCCATGGCTCCTAAGGTTAGCCAGGAGCTTGATAGTCACCTGAGATGAGCTTACTAGAGTCCGTGATAAGCTGCAATCCCTAACTCTTCTGCTCCTGTCTTCTAGGACCTAGGCTGACTCTTTCTTCTTTGCCTTTGTTAAAAATCAAATGCTACACTCACTCATTGCCACTAACCAACAAGCATATTAAATTTATCAGTAGAGGTTGTTGACACAGAGGCACTCCCACACACAGCCTTTAATCAAGACTCCCATCTTCAGCTGTCCTGTCTTTTCTTATAGCCTTTGTTTTGCACTCTGCCAGCACAGGCACAACTGGGAACCAAGATGAGTATTTTCAGCCACTTGGTGCAGGGATCATCACATCAGCTCTCATCAGCCTCTGTCCTAGCTATTCCACCAGTTTGTTTGGTTTTTTTTTTTTTTTTAAATTCAGTCATTGTTTCTAAAAGTGTGGAATGTTCTCATTGACAGTACCCATACACTGCTCCTGGCTTATCTAAGCAGGCTACCCACATTCTGCTCATTGCTTCTACAGTTGCAGGTGAGGCATGAATGGCCATATAACTGGAGTCTTGGAAATTCTGTTATATTTTTAGTTACCTCCTATCAAGGTAGAAATCAGAATCACTTCCCAGACTCGACTTGCCTAGGCAAAGGGCAGAATATTGGTATGTCAGCATTCAAACAGGCATTGCTGACTGTGGCAACTTCTAGGCATATGTGGAAGATTCCCAGATCTTCAACTCTGAGAATAGCCTCTCCCTAAGTTTTAACTAAGGGGCCATTACCAATTCTATGTTCTATATGGTGTGAGAATGACTGTCTTTCTCCACCTGCCTTCCCATTCCCCATTCTACATGCTGTCATTTATTAACATGGGCTTCCCAAGTCCCTCTAGAATCCTGCCCTCTCTGTGCCACTGTTGCAAATGGCCTGCCATGGAGTGTGGGTCAGACTCATCTCTCCACTCTTACTTTCTCATGTATGATGTTGAAATCTTCACAGCACCTTCCACAGAGGTGCTGTGGACATTAAATTCTTAATACTTCTAAGTGATTCAAGGACTATCTGATGCATAACATGCACTCTGTAAATACTGTCCTGTTACCATTGTTACTATTTCCCATAGGCTTAGCATCCTCCCTATACAACATTACTGTCTTGTTGACAACTGAGTTCTTGGTCCTGCTCAAATCTGTTCTTGTTAGAGTCTCCAAAATGAGTGATGAATAATAATAAAAAAAAGTTAAAAGTATTCTTCTCAAATATCTTCAATGACTCCTCATTTCCTGTAGGACAAAGCTGAGAGATTTTGTTTCTGTGATGCTGGGGCCACAGAGCAGGCTTTGCGTGTACTGAGCAAGTACTCTACCACTGAGGTGCAACAGCCAAGACACTTTCATAATGAGGTGAATGATATGTGATATAGGTAACAACATTCAGCCTTGCCTCATATTTTAAAATCCATATTTTATGTCCCACATCTACTAGCCCATACATTCATCACTGGAGGAGGGAGCACGGGGATGTCTGAGTTCATGAACTTTTTTTATAATGACATCTTCATCTTCAATGTAAGTCTTCAGTCTTGAAGCTTGGCTCAGGTTCATTCAGGTTATTCCTCTCTTATAAAATCTACCACCTTGACTAGACAACCTGGACTCACTGGCAACGAACTCCACCTATTGGTTGTATGTTTATTTCTCACCTTTGTTTTTTACTTTTTATATCTGCATACAACATAGTAGGTGCCCCCAAACATTATTTTTTTATCATTTGCTTGAAATTATAATGTAATTACAACATTTTACCCTTTCCTTTCCTCCCTTCAGACTCTCCCATATACCTCTCCCTATTTTCTTTCAAGTTTGTGGACTTTATACTTTATCTATTGTTGTCACATGCACATGTACGTATTCCTAAATGTAACCTGTCCAGTCCATATAATGCTAACTGTCCACGTTTTCAGAGTTGACTATTTGTCATTGGACAACCAATAGGAGTGCTCTTCCCTGGGGAAGAACACCTCTTCCTTTTCCAGCCTTCCTCAATTGCTTATAGTTCTTTGTGTAGGGTTGAACTCTCCTGGGCTTCTTGCTGTCCAATTTGGTGTGTTCATTGGTGTTTTCTTGTGCAGCTCATAACTGGCCAGTTGTATTGTAAGACTGTGGGTATAGCATCTGATAGTGCTAGGATACACAATCTCACAAGTAACTCCTTGAACTTATTGCTCTCACAATCTCTCTATGCTCTCTTGTGCAATGTTACCTTAGATGCAGAAGTGTTTTGTAGATGTATCTGTTGAGATTTTGCGCCACAGCTCTGAATTTTAATCGTCTGTCATTTCTATAATGGTCTCCATCTACTGCAAAGAGAAGTTTCCTTGATATGGGATGAAGTCTTATCATTGGTTATAAGAATGACTATTTACAGATTGTTGTTAGGGATTAGGCTGGTTCTCATTGCCAAAGACACTGTGAATTTCTGAAACATGTTCCAGAGACCCTTGAGCTGGAACTGACTTGAAAGCCCCCCTCCTTGAGGACTAGCTTTAGTGGCCCCAGAAAGCACTGTACAAGCTTTCCAAGGAGGGAGGCAACCAATGGTCCTATACAACTCTGATGACCATGAAGCACATCAATGACTATGGTATGATAACCCATAGGGTGCTGTAGTGGTACACATACCTTGGGGGTAACCAACAGATCTCCAATTAGACTTAAGAGTAGTTCATCAAGTGGGAGATCCAGCCTGGTATTAGAAGCCTATCTAGCTACCAAATGCTAATGAAGCAATGGTTATTGGAGGAGAATCTATAACCAGTGATTTACTATTCTAGCATAAACCTAACAACAACCGAAAATATTCTTGTAAGTTGCTTCTTCCATCTAGGATTAGGACTTATAGGAGCTATCGTTCTGTAACTTTGCTGAGCTTAAAAGTCAGAATGCAAGTTGTCAGCAAGGTTGTCATGCTCATTGGTGAAGATTGAGGACTGCACAATTTCAGAGACTGAACGCAGTGTAGAACCCTGTAGTGAACATAATCATTGCCATGTAAATGCTTTGAACCCAATTGACATATAACATTTAAGGTTAGTTAGGCCATGAGGGCCAAGTACTGAAATGCTAAGATCAGAGTTGGAACACTGGGATGAGACAGGCTATTGGGGAGTCAAACAGCTGTGGTAATGCTCCCCAGAAACAATAACAGAAATGGTCCCTATTTTTCTGGGAAGGGTTCAATTGAGTGTCCTGCCTTTCATAGGAACACATCATCCCCTCAGCAGTCTGACAAGTTTCCTAGTCCAAGGAGAAATATGACATGAGATACAGGCAGGAATACCTTTGTTGCTAGGTAGAGTATAAAGGGCCAGGGACTCAAGTCCTGCCAATCAAGACAGTCAAGCAGAACCAAGGAGAGCTTGGCAAATTCTCAGTTGTCTGAAAAAGCATGGGCACGAGTATGGAAAGGGGATATTGTGCCATAGAGACAACGAATGTGGCCATCAGGGAAAGGCAAGGAGAGGCCATGAGAACTGAGTTATCAGACCTCAGTGCTGGATGCTGGAGTCCCAGCCAGAGATATGAATCATTCCAAACCTCAGTGTACACTGCCACATTCTTAGATACCCTCAGTGACAGAAGGCAGCCCTGTTTCCAGAGTCATCTTCCAGGGAAAACAGGGTCCACCTCCCCATGAAATGTGCAAAAGATTATAAGAGGGATCAAGATTCCAGAAAGACCCAAATGAGTACTCCAGGCAAAAGACAGACAATTCTACTTGAATGGGAGGTGGAGATATCAGCCTTGAAACCTCTGGCAATGCCAAGGCTACAGAGGATCCTGGGAGTCTGTGATGGGCAGCAGGAGGCTGGGCACAGAACTTTGACATCTTCTCTCAGTCTCACTTCTTCTGACATCTTTATTTGTGACGCTGTAAGATCTTAGGATGATTCTGTTCTTCCTTTCTCTGAAGCAAATCCAGATGATTTACAGGGGTGTCCCTGAAAGAGTTTGTCCCAGCTTTTCTTTGCTAAGGGCACTTATCCTCGATTCCAGGACCAGCAAATGTTAGCAGTAGAATCTCTGTCTTTCCTACTTTTGAGTTCTTTTATTCTGGTTCTCCCGTCTCTCCTGGGCTTACTGCTCCAGAAGACAGCTATTCCAGACTATCCCTCTTTGCCTCTTGTACTCGGCCAGGAGAGCAATTTATCAATGCATTTTAAAAAATCCTCATTAAGGCAAATTAAGGCAGCAAAGTTGGCAACAGAGGGCTTTTTGGAAAAAAAATAGTGTTCATGAAATATTTATTAAAACAGCCATTGTAATAAATATTTGAAAAGCAGTTATTAACGTTAAATCATATCAGTGTCAGGCGTGCGTTACACGCAGTCTGTTCTGCTAATTCAGTGTCAGGGTCAGATGCTCCATCTCCTGACAGGTCAGCTGAAGCCTTCTGTCTGTGGGCTGGGAGAATTCCTCTAAGTGTCCACTGAACACTGTTCCAGAATTGGAATCAGCACACAGGGGAGTCCAGAGCTCTGGAAACACAGGTTCTCCGAGCCACTTACCCAGCAGAGGATAGCAGGGAAATCCCCACACCGCAGATGGAAGGCTCTGTGTCCCAGAACTTATAATTTCTTTGGAAATGAGGATGTCAGATAACAGAATGACATGATTCTAGAAAACACCAGACTCAGTCCATATTTACCCAGCCATGTGACTTTGTCTTTAGATCTCTCTTAGTTCTGCTTCCATTTGTTTTACTCTCTCTTTCTGATAAATGCAATATCTCTACTCATAACTACAGCATGCCAAGGCACCTGTGAGCCTGTGTCTTCCCATGGGGGCTCACAAAAGACCCACATTCAACATGCCTGCTCAGTTATGGCTCAGATTATCCCAGCAGGCTGAACTCCTCCCAAAGTCACCAACTGTTGTCCTGGCCACATGTTGCCTCATTTGCATCTTAACTCTTGGCTTGGATTTATTCGGAAACACAGACAATACATCACGAGTACAATCATGGTCACTTGCCACCTTACCATGGTCAACTTCCCAACCTGCCACCTGCCTTTGCACTGGCCTCTGCACTCTGTGTTCTCCCTTAGTGAGGACAATCACCGTTTGTCAGCTGCTTGTGCTGTGGACACTTCTGCCAGGCCCTGCTATTGCCCATGCTGGAATAGCCTGGAATATTCCTCAACTTTAGCAACTGGCGCTCCCTGTTTCCCCCAAACTTCAGGCCAGGTGCCGTTCACTGGGATGAATGGCATGGTATGGACTTTCACATCATGACTTCATTTCAGCTGCTGTCTGACATTCCAAACCAGTGTTACTTCAGCCACGTGTCCACAAGAAAAAAGTGTCACATGTTTTATCTCCTTTAACAATTCTACCACTTAACACAAAGGGTGACATATCGCAGGTGCTTAGTATTTGTTGTGTGAATAAGTAAATGAACAAATTTTTTGGATACTATGCTAATAGTTCCTTTTGTATAAATGCACATTTAAATGTGACCTTGCATTAGGAAGTATTGTACATGGTACCACCTAACTCATACATAAATCCAAAGAGTATACCAACCCTATATAATTATTCCTAGTAAGATGCTCCTCAGGGATTTGGAAAGCTTAGGAAATTTACTTAGGGTTATGTAGTTAGTCAAGGGTTAAATCCCAACTCCATTGGCTTCTGAATTTATACTCTTTGCAGATATGTCTTGCACTTTCCTCTGCTTGGACTACTTGCAAAATGCTCCACTGCAAAGCCATCATGTACATAAAAAATCCAGCTGTCCCCCAGTGTCTACCTGCTGTAAGTCCAAGGTCCTCAGCTGAAACTGCAGATGCTCCTGAGCTCCATGTATACTGTTTGTTCATTAACATACAGACCTTGCTAAGAGTTTAATTTATTAAATAGGCACACAGGAGAGAAACAAGAGTAACTAATGATCAAATCTGATTATTATAATAACACACTGTGATAAAACCACCATCACTACTCTTGTGCTTTAGAATCATTGTCAAGTACGTGGGTAGTGCACACAGTGTGGATACACTACACAGAGTATGACTCACTTCCTGAGCAGGAGGAGAAGGATGGCAGGTAATTGCATCATGTGATTTGATTTTTGGAATTTCCTGTTAATCGTGTTATTCACTATCACATGTAAGGATTACAGCCTTTTAGAATTTTCTGTTGTACATTTTCAGATCACACTTGGCTGTGGGCGATACAATCTGCAGGAAAGAAAACATAGATAAAGGAGAACAGTGTGTGAAAGAAGAGTTCCATCGCGGCCGTTCCTTCAGAACCACTCCCTGCTCATATCGTACAGACTGCCCTGACCTACCTTAAATCTAGATCTATCGCAGGTTCCTGTATCAACAACACAGGCAAAAGCCATGAAAGAAACTAGGTCTGCAGAGCAGACCACCTATGAGCTTTGTACAGCTCAGTCAACGAAGTTCTGAAGAAGCCGAGAGCTCAGGTTTCTTGGCTCTGAACAGTTCTAAAGTCTGCAAAGATGTTATCACAACATACCAGCAAATATAATGATAATAAAGCTGTTCAAACCTGATGAGGGACAAAGCCAATTATTATTTTTCAATACAACATAAGCTGAATGATTTGCCAATGGAGCAAGATAATTACCCCAGGAGCCTTCCCAAAGGAAGAGGATAAATGTGCCTTCTGTGAACTACAGTCTCATGCAGAGTAAAGCTGGGAAATAAATCTTGATGTCAGGATGATAACAGATCGAGTAAAATCAATATTGATTATTTGGAGAAAAGGCAGTAAAAGCGTTAAGTTCCAACGCTAAAATTATACTAAAAAGCTGGGGTTTAAACACAGAGCATGGCTCTGGAATGCATATAAAGCATTGCCTGAGCACCAGGGTAGATGTTTTATTTCCAGTGTCAACCACTCTGCTTTATGGGATGGGAGTGCTGCGTTTAGAGGCCCCAGAAGCAGAAGGCAGCAATGGTCCCAATGGTTTCTATTAATTGGGATCTCACAGGGTCCATAAATCTCTTACCTTTGTTTTGGACTCTGTCATATTTCTTCGTGGCTGTAGGAACAAGGATGGAGATATATGCATCCTTCACATTGATATAAATGAAAAGAAGAAACAAAGAGCAGAAACTGCCAGAAAGACAAAAAGTAAAGTTGGCCCCTCTAGATGTGTTATCACAGCGAGCACCATGGCCGATCTTCTTCTGAGAAATAGAAGCATCTTTGTAACTACTCCAGAGACCTGACTATTTGCAGAGACTCCCAGCCCAAAGACAAGGGAACCAGAGACTACACAGAAGAGAAACACAAGACAATGCAGTTTATTCTAAAAGAGAAAACTGACCCGAAACAGCTGGAGTGTGAACATGCTAAGGAGGAGAAGCGCCTGAGTTCAGTACTACTGAGTGTGGGGTCCAAGGTGTGTGGGGTTTGTCTTGCTTTTTGGTGCATCTGAGGTAAAGGGGAGGAGAGGTCGGGGGTGCTTAGGTGTGCACTGCACAGAAGGGGCAAGGCTGGCAGAGAAGACTCAGAGAGAAGATGCTCGCATAGGGAATGACGTGTTGCCTTTAGTTTGAATAACTAATTAATTCATTAGTGTATGTGTGTTTGTGTTTGTGCATATCATAGCGGACATCTTGCTGTACTTGCTTCTTCCCTTTTACCATGTGGGCGGGGTCTTTACCCCCTTCTGCCATTTTTCTGGTCTTTATTTTAATTTTAATTAACAAGTTATACACGTACATATTTATGGCATTTAGTCTAAGATTTTGAGATGTGTGTTCTTTCTGGAGAGTTTAAATCAAGTTAATTAACATACCCTTCATGTCACCCACTTACACCTTTGTGATGAGCACATTTGCCGTCTTCTCTGTTAGCGTATAATATTAACTGTCATCACAGCACAATGCAGTAGGGCCACCAGGACTTACCCACTCATAGAATTTTACCCTCTGAGTAACATTGTTCTTTGTTCATCCCAGTCCTCTGGAAACCATGCTGTTCTCTTCTTCTAAGAGTGAGGTCAGCAGGAAACAGCTTACTGTGTCTGGCTCACTTTACTTTTCGTAATGATCCATACTTTCTCCTCTGCTGTTGCATATGGTAGGATTTCTGGTTTGATGATGGTTCCACTGTGCACGTGTGGACATATTACTCAGTTTCTCTGAACTTCAGAATCCCATTCTTCTTAAACAACAACAAAATAAGTTAAGAATGGGATTTATAATGCTCATAAACTATAGACCTCACCTTAATGATACAAATCAGCTATCTGTCCTATTACCAAATTCTATCTAAAGTTTTAAGATCCATTCTTTTTATTTTTTAAGTTACAACTGGTTTTTTTGTTTGTTTTTGTTGTTATTTATTTGTTTGTTTGTTTATTTTTTGCCTTTTCGAGACAGGGTTTCTCTGTATAGCCCTAGCTGTCCTGGAACTCACTCTGTAGACCAGGCTAGCCTCAAACTCAGCAATCCACCTGCCTCTGGCTCCCAAGTGCTGGGATTAAAGGCGTGCACCACCATCGCCCGGCTTAAGATCCATTCTAATCAAGATATATGAATTGTATACTAACCATGTAATATTGAGCAGCTGATGTAAGCATCTGAGGCTTTGGGCTCAGCTCATATGACCCTCTAGTTCAGTAATTCTCAACTTCCCTAATACTGTGACTCCTTTAATGCAGTTCCCATGTTGTGTTGACCCCCAACCATAAAATTATTTCATTGCTATTTCATAACTGTAATTTTGCTACTGTTATCAATCATAATGTAAATAACTAACATGCATGATATCTGATATGTAACCCCTGTGAAAGGTCATTCAACTCCCAAAAGGGTCATGGCCCACAGATTGAGAATCCCTCTGCTCTATCTCTGCAGGTGGCTTTATCTCTCTCTACAGGGCAGTAATTCTATCTTGATAGCATTCCAGTCATCTAAGGATCTTTAACAAACCATACTACTAGGCCAGAGACGTGACTACAGGGATAAAGGCACGTGACACTCAATCCTGGTGTCTGGAGTTTAATCTCTGGAATTCACATAAAGGCAGAAGGAAAATAAGCAAATTCACAAAGTCTTCTCGACATTGTCTTTGAACTTTCACATGTGTGCTGTGGTGGCCTGACTTGCTACCTCCACCTTATATGTGTATATACACAATAATAACAAATCAAATTTAAAAGATCAGTGTGCTATGGGCTCACCCATAGTAAGTAATTAGAGACTTTGGATGGGATTCAGGCCCCCATGTTCTTAGAGCCCTTAAGTGTGCAGTCAAGACTGACACCTTATTCTAGTCTAGTGCCTGACAAGATAGCTTACACTCAGTGTTTATGTAGTTATTGATCAATTTTAGTCAATCTTAATATGTAGGGTCAGAGTGTAGGTTATTAGTGATCTTATTTTATATGCACACATATTCTCAATCCTTGAAATTTGGGTTATTGTCCTGTGCATTTACTTCCGAAAGTCATTTCCTCGGATATACTAAAATTCTTACATAGAAGCATCAGCCCTCTTTGCTGTTTCCTCGTTTATTGGGTTTTCTCCAGGTATCATGGAGGCCCTCACTCTTCATACATCCCTTTCCACTCTGCACATACGGTGTTTTCCACTCACAGTGTCAAGGTTGATAAACCATGTGCATTACAGTCTGAAGCTACAAGCAAGGCTCTGTTCTTTGTTCACAGCTCTTTAAAAGCCAAATGCAGATCGACAGTGTTCTCAGCAGGTGCGTAGAAAAGGTACGTAGCCTCTGGTTGCAGCAGGAAAGGACAAAGGTATCTCATGCTTTCTGGGAGTCCTTCTGGGATAGCCCTGGTGATAGAGGTGTCTAGCTCCTCTCTTTGCTCATGTCTGCATTGCTTACCACATCACATTTCTCATCATTTTCTTTGAGAACATAAATTTTATATGCATTTTTTTTCCATCTGGAAAAACAGTGTCTTCTGTAAGACCTTGCCTTTCTTTTGCCTGCAGTTGCATCCTTAGGTTCCTACTTATACCATCTGTTCTCCCAAGTCCCCATATTCTCTGAGCCCTGTCCATTTCCTCCAGCCTCCATGGCTTCAACTCTTTAGACTTCCCAGCCACTAGAGCTGGTGGGATGGCATCTGTGGATCACTTTGTAATGCACTATTTCTTGGATCACACGGTTTCCCATTCTGGGACAGGCTAGATACAGAAATCTAACCCCAAACAGGTTTTCAAGACAGAAGGCTCTTTAAATAAAATTCTTTCACCCAGGGGATGCTTCTAATCTACTGGTAGGGTTGACCAATTGTCCAGGTGAGCACAGAATTTGGAATATAAATATTACTTTCAAACCTGTACCTTGGCAGCAGTCCTTTCTTACTTTCCTGCATCCCATGGCAAATAGGAAACAGGTAAGTTAGAGGAGTCATCCTCATCCTCTGGAGGTCACTTGTTTCTGCCCCACCAGAACTTTTTGTGGTTTATTTATTTGTTTGCTTATTTTAATTTTATTTTTGTGTCTTGGGGACAATGTTTTGTGTATATAGTATAGGCTGGCTAGCCTGGAACTCACTAGGTAGTCCAATCTTGTCTCAGCCTCCCAGCAATTCTTCTGCCTTTGCTTCCCAAGTACTGAGATTACAAATGAGCCACCCCAACTTGTGGCTTGTGATGTGGTTTAGAAGACACATGTCGTTCTTTCTGGATTATGGTGGGTACTTTGTGAGCTCTGTAAGTGTAAAGAGTCGTGCCCTTAGCACTGTGCATTCTAATGTAATTACCTTGGGAATTCTGTCCTGTTTACCCGCCTTTGCTTCAGGATTTGGATGTTTTGGGTGGTAGATCTCTTGGGTTGGTTTCTACCTCTCAGTTCTCACCATGATTCACACCTCCTCTTTGGCTCTTTGCTTTAAAGTCTGGGAGCTTCTTTTCATCGTGGTTCAACATCTCTCTTTGTGTTTGGTGTTTATGGCCACTGTCCTGTTTGCATTATCTTTAGTATCTGCTTACATCCCCCCTGAGACCAAAATGATGGTGACCACAAAACCTTCCCTCGTATTCTAGAAGGCATTCTAGAAGGCACACATTTTCCTTTCAGCATCCTTTTGTCCCTTTTCTGGTTGTTAATTTAATACTTTTCCTCTTTCCTGTCCTTGGTGCTCCACATGAGCCAAGTGGTCTTCAATAGATGGAACCCTTGGGAATAGTAACCCTGAGCCATAGAGAAGACTTTGAAGAGCCAAATGAAGGAAGAACCCTTATGCCTAAATAAAAACTTCTATTTTTAACCTCTTTGCTTATTTTCATTTGGGCCCAATTTCCTCTCTGTCATGCCTACTTTCTGTCAGCTCAGAGCCTCCAGAGTTCCACAGAGACAACCTGGATTTCACCTCACCTGCTTTCCATTGTAACTTAGGACTTTGTGTTCTTACTTCATGAGTCAGCCTTGCTGACTGCCCTAAGAAATGCAGTAAGATGCTATTTTGTTTTTATTTTTTTTGGTAGCTCCTATATATTGAAACTCCTCTCTACTTGGCCATTAGGTATTTGGTGGCTTATTCCCTTTGTAACATCTACACTTTGATTTCAGCTGCTATTTAGGTGGGTCCAGATGTGAATGAGTTGATTTTAGAGTGTCTATTTAGCAACATTCTACCCTTTTAAAATGTTGCTAGGTAGATACTCCTCAGTTCTGATTTAGGCTTCCTTTTTCCTGAATATCTTATCTATCAACAAAGGAAAAAAATTCTAGGTTCAGTTGTCAGAAAACCTGAAGAATCCAAGCCCAAAGAAACGCAGTTGATAATTGAAGATTCTCTTCTGCTGTTCTTATGGTTCAACTGACCATAAGAACATTGACTCAGAGAATTCCAGAGTCAGATGGAACTTAATAAGAGTTTGTCACTTTAGAATCAAGGAAACCACAGTGTAGAGAAAGACAAAACAAAACAATCAGACCCTCATGTTTCAACCCTATCACCATTGCCTTCATTGCCTGTTCCCTAGCCATTTCCTCTTCAGCAGCCTTCATCAAATTAAATTACCATTGGTTGATTAAAGTAGAATCCAAGAGGTGGCTCAGTGGGTAGAGTGCCTGCCATGCAAGCATGAATACCTAGCCAAGATTCCTAGAACTCATGCAAAACTGACTTACTAGAATGTGTCTGTAATTCCAGCATTTCTGTCGCAAGATGGGAGGTGGGGACGAGAGAATTCCTCTGGAACTTTGGGACAACTATCCTAGCATATGCAGTAGTGAACCATTAGAGGCCTTGTCTTGGGCAAGGAGGCAGACGAGGACGGACACTCAAGGTTGTCCTGTGGTTTCCACATGTATGCTAGAGATACACCTGCTTCACTTGCATATATGAAGGTACACACACACAAAAGATTAAAAATGCATCTCTCTCTGTCTCTCTCTGTGTCTCTGTGTCTGTGTCTCTCTGTGTCTCTCTCTGTGTCTCTGTCTCTGTCTCTCTCTGTCTCTCTGTCTCTGTCTCTGTCTCTGTCTCTCTCGATCTTCCCCCCCTCCCCCCAGTCCCTCTAGTCCCTTAACTGGTGGTAAAAGGGTAAAACTTGGGCAGGTAGAAAGTACATGTAAATGTGATGATCTATTTGAGAACTAAAACTGTTTTTATCCCCTCCAGCTCCAAGACAGTAGCCCTGGCTGTCCTGGAACTTACTGTGTAGACCAAGTTGGCCTCAAACTCAAAGATCTGCCTACCTCTGCCTCCCAAGTGCTGGGATTAAAGGTGTGCACCATCACCCTCCAGCTGAGAACCAAAACTCCTTCTAATTAAAATTGGAACATAGTTAGTATGATCCTGTGGAGATCCAAACTGGGCCTGAGAAATGGACAATTAAACTTTCTCCTATGGTATAAACATGAGCATTTTAGGTACCTACCACTTCAGAGTCAGGGCCTTTGGGAACCCTGCAGAGCAAAGCACAATAGGCCAGAGACTCTGAGGCATTGCACAGAGCAGGAAGAATGCCCAAGACATGTTACCCTACCAGGCCAATAGCATCTACCATAGTAACAGATCCAAGGCTGAGGGTCCTAGGCTTCCCAAGAGATTTCTTTGTGCAAAAGTGATGGTGGGCTATTTACAAAGCAAAGCAGCTGGAGTTAGCTGGAGACTACTTATTATTTTTAGCTAAGAAGAAAAAAAAAAAGATAATGAAGCCCAGCCCAGGCCTGATTCACATAAAAGCTGATGTAAAACAGATTTACAGCCGTGCACTGCCGTGCTTTTATGTAAGGCTGAGCTCAGGGGGCTCATCCGTCTCCCAGGAAGCCGAGGTGAGTGAGATTTCAAAGGCGGCCTTTCTTTGTTCCATAATGGGTTGGACACTTCAGAGTAAAAAGAATCAAAAGGTGTTAAGGATGATATTTATAACAGCAACATTGCACACCTATTTTGGTAATAGGCTTTAAGTAGTTAAGACAGGGAATCATCTTATATTTCATGTGCTTGGCTGTGTCTCTTCTTTTGTAAATTTGTCACATAGGCTTGATGACAACACAGCTTGCAAATAAATGGTGGTTAAACCAGAGTTGATGTCCAGGCTTTAGCTGGCTTACTGATCTAAAGGTCTTAAATTCCTGGGTGAGCTCAGGCAACACTCAAATGCATTGTTTCAAGAAGAGAGGGGCTTACTTACTGCACAATGCAAAAACTCTGCCAGGTCACTGCAGCATTTAGTTATCTCTTTGTAAATTCAGTCTGCTAATCATGAAATATTGAGAAACCGGACCCCCTCCACATAGCCCCCTTTCTGTATTTCCTTAAGTATGCAGACGGAATGAGAAATATTTGCAAAAAAATGTCTGCTCTCTGTGCTGAGGCCGGGTCTACAGAATGTTGCTAAGGCCTGCTCAGAGCTGTTCCCAACACGTGTGTTTCCGTTTTCTTCTAGGTGTCAGGGGCAAGGGCGCAGTGGGGTACAGTGGAGTATGGAGGGGGTACTGGAAAGTTGTCCTAGAGAGACGAAGCGGGAGAAGATCCAGGCTGCTTGAATCACAGAAGGAACCAAGGAACTTCCTCATTCCTCTGCTCTAAAGGCACTGCTGCCGAAGCCAGAAGCAGGTCCTTCTACCTAAGTGAACATGGGTTCCTGAGTCACTTCAGGGCACCCAGGCTTTGCAGAAAAAGTTGCAATGAGAACAGCGCCGGTCCAGGTTGAGCGCACAGCAATTAGGTGAGAGGTAGGAGAAAATGGAAGACACAGAGAGGGGAAAAGTTGACGAGCTTTCTGTCTTCTGGTGTGAAAAGTTCATCAGGTGAGAAGCCAGGAGGGCACAGGGAACTAGGGAATTAGCGCATCGGGCTGTCATGTTCCCTCCCCTAATGCATTCCTCCCCCACCTACCCCTCACTCCTGCCGTAGGTTTATGATCTGAATGTACATACTTCAGTATCTGCTTGGATCTCCACTTCTTATGAACTCCCTGCCAGGACAAGTAGCAGATTATATTTGGAAGAGCGGGAAGAATGAGACAGATTCTAAAATCAAACTTTCCTGGGCTTCTGCTGTCTCAAGAACCCCTGGAAACTTCTACAGGGATTAAGAAGACCCCAGTGGTTTTGATCATCTCTTCATACCCAAGGAGGGAACAACAGTTAATTATCTTTCCCTTTTGCAGTAAGAATTTTCATAACATTCGATGCACCAAGTTCTCAGATTTTGACACAACCCCTCAAATATACATTAATAAATACATTTCACATTTTTGCAAATGTTTCATACCATCTTCCTTCCTTGTCACTCATGGGTCCAATAATAGCAGCAAAGAAGAACGGGATGATGTATGCATTCATACACAGCTCTATCCTCTTGTCTGGGAGATTTCTGAAGAGACAAGAGAGCTATTAACCTAGCAATTTATGTGTATATCTCTCTAGGGTGAAGGGAGACCAGATGTTCCTAACACCAAATGAAGTACATATTTGTCAATTATCTGGTGGTTTTTGTTCAGTGGGGACAGCCTAAAATCTAAGGAACATGAGCTGGTTTTATCTAGTTTTATTCTGGCTTGGGCCCACATATCTCACCTGAGCAGCATTGGGGCTCACACTTGTTCACTGGTGGCCCAACTTGGTTCTGTCCTGTGCTACACAGATGACCTTTGCTTAGGGTGATCTTCCTATCAGGCTCATGAGTTCACCAGGAACAACCTGTGCAGTATAAATACAGGGGGGATTTCATTAGAGTGATAGAATTTAATTATCCATTTTTAGAACTGAGAGAGGATTCGAGGCTAACAGCCCGACACTCACCCGCAGTGCTCGGGGAATGCCTTCTCTGAAGAGCAGTGTGCTTGGTGTGTTCAGAGCCTGGGTTTTCAGGCATCTTCTGCAAGCACACAGAGACACTGCTCCTCTCTGCACAGCTGAGCTCACTTCAAACCCTGCTGGGTGCTGAGCCTGAATCCCAGGCAGTGAATCCCAACCATTAGATCTCACAAAGCTTTTTATTTTGATCACACTTCCATTTATCTTGTTTTTGTCACCTACACTTTTATTCCCTGTCCCATAGATGACCAGGTCACCGTCTTGCCATCTTCAATAGCTTAGCTCTATTTCTCTTTGAGTTATATTTTTTAAAGGTTTGATTTTCTAGTTTTGGGAGGAAAATAGAATCATTTCAGTTTTGCCCCTATTTGAACTGACTTTGTGCCTATGCACCTCCCACTGAAAGCAGGGGGATGTGTAGCTGAGGACATTCTGAATGACCTTGTATAGGTGGAAAGCTGCTCTTGGTAGCACCATGACAGTGTCACCGTTGGGAGACTTTGAATAAATTCATGGTAAGAAGATGCTGGGACACTTAAACACACAAAACTGGTTCTGATTTTCTTGGGTTCCTTCATATCTTAGTCCATTTATCTATTGTGCAATGCTTCTGGAATTTTAGGAAGTAGGGGCCCAAAAAACAAAAAAAAGGAACTTGAAATGTTCCAGAACCCTATCACACTTTTTTAATCCCTTAAAGTGTCTACCTCACTAGGTTGTGGTGGCACATGCCTTAATCCCAGCACTGAGGAGGCAGAGGAAGCGGGATCTCTTAGTTCTAGGCCAGCCTGGTCTATAAAGAGTTCAGGATAGCCAGGGCTACACAGAAAAACAGTGTCTCCAAATGAACAGGAGAACAAGCAAACAAGAAAAGCTTCCCTTATCCTTTCAACACTTCAGATGGTATGTAGACTCATGGCACAAAGCCATCAGGCCCACTCTCTGTTCCATATCTGTTTCTTCAAGTTTCCGGGTGACGCATCCACTCTAGCATCCAAAGGACCTCTCACAGAGATGGATTCCAGCATCCACTCTAGCATCCAAGGACCTCTCACAGAGATGGATTCCAGAATCTTAATTTTCTCTACTGAGGTGCTGCTTCTGGGCTATCTCTGTGGCAGCACCTATGACTTAGTTGCTCAAGAAGCTGCACTTAGTTGTTTAAATGAAGATGGAGGATGCCTGCCTTACATATATACACATACACACACACATATGTATATATATATATATATATATATATATACATATATATATATAATTGGATCCTGATGAACATAAAATCTAATGGCGAATCCTATCAACCATGCCTCAGAAATCCATCGCAAGTCCTTCTTCTAATCTTTATTACTGTTCTAATTCTAGCTGCCGCAAACATCAGCTTGGCTTTGGTAAGAGCTTTTCTGTTTTCTCTCACTCTATCTATCTATCTATCTATCTATCTATCTATCTATCTATCTGCATCTATTTATCTGTCTATCATCTATTTATCTTCCATATATTATTTGTCTGTCAATTACCTACTTGGCTATCTAAATAAAATACTTAACTCTAAAAGTAACTTTTATTTTTTCAGATGGAAGGATGACATGAGAGCTGTATCCAGGCTGTTTTAAGACATGGCTTGGGCTGAGCCCAGAACATTTCTTTCTTGTTCTATCTACCCTAGGCCTAGGTCTGGAAGTGTCTAACCTCTGTACAATCTGATCTAGGCCTAGAATGTTTCTAGTCCTCTGAGACTCACTGCTAAATTAGCTCACCCTTTCTACGTCTTTCTGAACACAGGATGACTGGTTCAACTTAAGCTGTTCTGGCTCAAAATTCCTCCCAAGCTGACTAATTGAAATTATATTCTATCAGCTTCTCATTGAATTGCTCTGCTTGGCCTCATACTAACTTAGACGATATGTCCTAAACTTCTGGCTCCTTCTCATTCTTTGGCTTGTTCTATGTTTACCTGCAACCCATCTCTGTAAAACTGTCCTTGTAAAACAGCCTCCTCTCTCTCTCTCTCTCTCTCTCTCAGACTTTCTCATACCCTATCTCTGGGTCATTCTCTCAAATCTCCCTCTGATTTTCACTTTATCTGCCCCTAACCCTGACCTCCGTATTAGGGATTAAAGGCATGTACCAAGGACACATCTGTATTCAAGGCAGAAGAGTTAAAGGTACAGTGTGCCCTGTCTGCATTTCAGCCAGGTATGTGATCCCTTACCAGAGCAGCCATGTTGCTAGGTTAAAATTTCTCTATACTTAACAAAATATATGCTTTTAAAAAATTTCATGTTTTAATAAAACATAATGGTCATAAGGTGAAAGCTATCTCGCACAATACTGTACCTCATCTATTTCCTGTAAGTACATATCAAGTGAAAAATGACAATAGTAAAGACAAATCTCATGAGATTGGCAACTTTGACAATCATTTTAACCTTCAAAAAATCACAGTGGAATATGACTCAATCCTTCATTTCTTAAAATCCCTATCAGATAATGTGTAATGTGCACATACTCAACTACTTGAAAAACTATAATTTATATCTTTACTGATTTGTGCAAAAATAACAGCATTATTTAGATTCAGTTGTACCAATTTTATCTTTACTAATACGTTGGGGATGTTTTCTTAAGAGTAAGTAAGGACTGCCTTCATTTTCTTTAAATAACCACTGAGCAGTGCCATTCTATGACTACACCATTATGAATTTGCTTTCTCCGTTATTGATGGGCATTCAGGCTGTTTCCAATATTTTGACATTGCCGTGCTGCAATGAATAATTTTTACATACATTGCTTTATAAGCACCAAACTCTTAGCTCCATTCTTCTCTGTCACTCTTCCTCCAAATGATTCTACAACAATCAAAGCCGTCTCTGAAGACATGATTGGAACTATGCTGTTCCTATACCTAGGAACATACAGTGCATTCTATCATATTGAAATAAAAACCCCAATAACC